>JACEFZ010019819.1:0-12500 GCA_014155875.1 Cepaea nemoralis
CGGGCGATGTGGCTTTTAAGGAAGCAGGATTTTCCCCGTGTTTAATGCGGTTTCTCTATTCTTAAGTTTTCACGAATTGTTAAATGTAAGAGTTAGTTCAAATCGTGTGTTTTCTCGACGATGTTATTCGGTGTTCTGCGTGGAGTGTTTCTAAAACATTAATCTGAACAAAAACGAAATAACACGTTCAATAAAATGTCATCATGAAGCAGGTCCTTTTCAGAGCGTCGCTGTCATCCCGGCCTGCCGAAGTTTCCCTGTCCCACACTGTTCTCCTACCCCGTGCACTTTCATAGTTCATGCCCAAGATGTGTGCAATGTCCCGTGTCCATCTTCCTGCTGGCCAGCGCTGCTATGTCTGAGATATAGGATGTATTTTTAATGACTGTGCAGTGTTTGAACATATTGCCGGTCCAAGTTTTGTATTTACCTATTATGTTTCATGAACTTTACAGAGAGTGAATACTAAACTTGGACCGGCAATATTTTCAAACACTGCACATTCATTAAAACTACACACCATGGGAGTTATGAGCTAAGAATCAACATCACTGCGCTCAGGATATTCCCTCAACCGCTCCGTCCCCTCGTTCAACAGACAGCGAAGAGTCATACTGCTAATCGTTCCAACTGCCATTTGATTGAAAGTTCTCCTGGTCTTCCCTCACAGTTTATTGCTGTCTTCCAAGAAACATGCCATCCATCACTTTTGTTTCCCATGGTTTATATGTTGTTGTGGTTTCTTGTTTTGTTTGCTGATGAAGGCTTGTCTCCGCAGTGTCCTTTGTTTTCCCTAGTTGTGTTTTGTAAAGCTGTTGTATCATCCGTATTTTTGTGTTGTTTACATTTACACAGCTTTACCCTAGTTTAACCAATTTTATTCACATCGTGTTCATGGAATAGAAGAGTCCAAGACTATGATTTGCGACTGTGTTGACAAGTATGCACGACTGGACGTCTTCTTCGTCAAGCAGAGACATTCAACTGTGACAGAAAGCGGTTCTAATCAATATAACTGGTCACCTCACATCAACTGTCTAGCTCCAGGTGAATGGTGTCTCTTTTCCTAATTTAGGCCTTACGCGAAGCCAAGGCGAGCCTAAGCTCCAAGGCCAGATGTGATGCCTTGGTTGCATCGTAACCGTGTTTGATAGTAGTCTATCCACATTTTGTTGATCTCCTCCTGGCCCTGTACCCTGAGCTCTTCATGCTCTCATCAGCAGTTAATCAGATTCCATTCTCATACGATGTGCATGCTACTTTGTGCCTTGTCTCTCCATAAAACCGATGTATGATGTTACTTGTATGTCCTTTACAGAACGTTGCAGTCAGCACCAGCATGGTTTGGTTGTTTGTGATATTTGTGTGCAAGAAATCGAATTTTAGTTCTGTAGCCTGACCTTAACTACTGAGCGTAATCTTGCCAAGAAATCAACATACATCTGAAAGATGCTGGTGTTGACAGCGATGTCCTGTAAAAGGTTAGGAAAAAAAAAAAAAAGCCTGACCTTGCTTTATGAACGGCCGACGCTCATACGAAATTTAAAATCTACGCAAAGCGGTAGGCTTTCAAATGGCCTGTGGATGGCTTCCAGCCCGGTATGTCGGGAGTGTGACATTGCGATCACAGCCCCTAGGCCACAAATGCTGACTTGTATGATGTCACCATACACAGTCTGCAGTCACCTCACGTCTGATGTCGCAGTTCCGCAGCCTGTCTCTTCTGTAAACCTCATCACGCTGTCTCTTCTTTAAACCCCATCAACCTGTCTTTTATGTAAACCCTATCGTCCTGTCTTTTCTGTAAATCCCATTGCCCTGGCTCTTCTGTAAACCCCATCACCCTATCTCTTCTGTAAACCACATCACCCTGTCTCTCCTGTAAACCCCATCAGTCTGCCTCTTCTGTAAACCCCATCACCCTGTCTCTTCTGTAAACCTCATCACCCTGTCTCTTCTGTAAATTCCATCACCCTGTCTCTTCTGTAAACCCCATCAAGCTTTCTCTTCTGTAAACCCCATCACCCTTCCTCTTCTGTATACCCATTCAGTCTGCCTCTTCTGTAAATCCCATCATCCTGCCTCTTCTGTAAACCTCATCACCCTGTCTCTTCTGTAAACCCCATCAAGCTTTCTCTTCTGTAAACCCCATCACCCTTCCTCTTCTGTATACCCATTCAGTCTGCCTCTTCTGTAAATCCCATCATCCTGTCTCTTCTGTACACCCCATTAACCCATCTCTTCTGTACACCTCATCACCCAGTCTCTTCTGTAAACATCATCACTCTTTCTTTTCTGTAAACCCCGTCACCATGTCTCGTCTGTAAACCCCATCATCCTTTCTCGTCTGAAAACCCCCAACAGTCTGTCTCTTCTGAAAACTCCATCAATCTTTCTCTTCTGTAAACTTCATCAGTCTGTCTCTACTGTAAACATCATCAGTCAGTCTCTTCTGTAAACCCCATCACCCTTTCTCTTCTGTAAACCCCATCACCCTGTCTCTTCTGTACACCCATCACTCTTTCTCTTCTGCAAACTTCATCCCTCTTTCTCTTCTGTAATTCCCATAAGCTTGTCTCTTCTGTAAACCTATCACACTGTCTCTTCTGTAAACCCCATCATCATGTCTCTTCTGTAAACCCCATCTTCATGTCTCTTCTGTAAACCAACCACCCTGTCTCTTCTGTAAACCCCATCACCATGTCTCTTCTGTATACTCCATCACCCTGTCACTTCTGTAAACCCCATCACCATGTCTCTTCTGTAAACCCCATCACCCTATCTCTTCTGTAAACCCTATCACTCTTTCTCTTCTGTAAAGCCTATCACCCTTTCTCTTCTATAAATCCCATCACCATGTCTCTTCTGTAAGCCCCATCACCCTTTCTCTTCTGCAAACCCCAACATCATGTCGTTTCTGTAAATCCCATCTTCCTGTCTCTTCTGTAAACCCACCACCCTGTCTCTTCTGTAAACCCCATCACACTATCACACTGTCTCTTATGTAAACCCCATCACCCTTTCTCTTCTGTAAACCCCATCACCCTTTCTCTTCTGTAAAACCCATCACCTGTCTCTTCTGAAAACTTCATCAATCTTTCTCTTCTGGAAACCCCATCAGTCTGTTTTTTTCTTTCTTTCTGAATACCCCATCAGTCGGTCTCTTCTGAAAACTCCATCAATCTTTCTCTTCTGGAAACCACGTCAGTCTGTCTCTTCTGTAAACCTCATCACCCTGTCTCTTCTGTAAGCCCCATCACCCTGTCTCTTCTGTAAATCCCATCACCCTGCCTCTTCTGTAATACCCCATCATCCTGCCTCTTCTGTAAACCTCATCACCCTTTCTCTTATGTAAACCTCATCACTCTTTCTCTTATGTATACCCTATCAACTTGTCCCTTCTGTAAACCCCATCACTCTTTCTTTTCTATAAACCCAATCACCATGTCTCTTCTGTAGACCCTATCACCCTGTCTATTCTGTAAATCCCATCATCCTGTCTCTTCTGTACACCCCATCAACCCGTCTCTTCTGTAAACCCCATCACCCCGTCTCTGCTGTAAACATCATCATTCTGTCTCTTCTGTAAACCCCATCATTATGTCTCTTCTGTAAACCCCATCATCCTTTCTCTTCTGGAAACCCCACCAGTCTGTCTTTTCTGAAAACCCCATCAGTCTGTCTCACCTGAAAACTCCATTAATCTTTCTCTTCTGGAAACCGCGTCAGTCTGTATCTTCTGTAAACCCCATCACCCTGTATCTTCTGTAAACCCCATCACCCTGTCTCTTCTGTAAACCCCATCTCCCTGTCTCTTCTGTAAACTTCATCAGTCTGTCTCTTCTGTAAACCCCATCACCCTTTCTCTTCCTTAAACCCCATCACCCTGTCTCTTCTGTACACCCATCACTCTTTCTCTTCTGCAAACTTCATCCCTCTTTCTCTTCTGTAAGCCCCATAAGCTTGTCTCTTCTGTAAACCTATCACACTGTCTCTTCTGTAAACCCCATCTTCATGTCTCTTCTGTAAACCAACCACCCTGTCTCTTCTGTAAACCCCATCACCATGTCTCTTCTGTATACTCCATCACCCTGTCTCTTCTGTAAACCCCATCACAATGTCTCTTCTGTAAACCCCATCACCCTATCTCTTCTGTAAACCCTATCACTCTTTCTCTTCTGTAAAGCCTATCACCCTTTCTCTTCTGTAAATCCCATCACCCTATCTCTTCTGTAAACCCTATCACTCTTTCTCTTCTGAAAACTCCATCAATCTTTCTCTTCTGGAAACCGCGTCAGTCTGTATCTTCTGTAAACCCCATCACCCTGTCTCTTCTGTAAATCCCATCTCCCTGTTTCTTCTGTAAATCTCATCAGTCTGTCTCTTCTGTAAACAGCATCAGTCTGTCTCTTCTGTAAACCCATCACCCTTTCTCTTCTGTAAACCCTATCACCCTGTCTCTTCTGTACACCCCATCACTCTTTCTCTTCTGTAAATTTCATCCCTCTTTCTCTTCTGTAAGCCCCATAAGCCTGTCTCTTCTGTAAACCTATTACACTTTCTCTTCTGTACACCCCATCACTCTTTCTCTTCTGAAAACTTCATCCCTCTTTTTCTTCTGTAAGCCCCATAAGCCTGTCTCTTCTGTAAACCTATTACACTGTCTCTTCTGTAAACCCCATCACCATGTCTCTTCTGTAAACCCCATCGTCCTATCTCTTCTGTAAACCCACACCCTGTCTCTTCTGTAAACCCCATCACCCTGTCTCTTTTGTAAACCCCATCACCCTGTCTTTTCTGTAAACCCCATCACCATGTCTCTTATGTAAACCCCATCACCCTATCTCTTCTGTAAACCCTATTACTCTTTTTTTTTCTGTAAACTCTATCACTCTTTCTCTTCTGTAAACCCCATCACCCTTTCTCTTCTGTAAACCCCATCACACTGTCTCTTCTGTACACCCATCACTCTTTCTCTTCTGCAAACTTCATCCCTCTTTCTCTTCTGTAAGCCCCATAAGCTTGTCTCTTCTGTAAACCTATCACACTGTCTCTTCTGTAAACCCCATCATCATGTCTCTTCTGTAAACCCCATCTTCATGTCTCTTCTGTAAACCAACCACCCTGTCTCTTCTGTAAACCCCATCACCATGTCTCTTCTGTATACTCCATCACCCTGTCATTTCTGTAAACCCCATCACAATGTCTCTTCTGTAAACCCCATCACCCTATCTCTTCTGTAAACCCTATCACTCTTTCTCTTCTGTAAAGCCTATCACCCTTTCTCTTCTGTAAACCCCGTCACCCTTTCTCTTCTATAAATCCCATCACCATGTCTCTTCTGTAAGCCCCATCACCCTTTCTCTTCTGCAAACCCCAACATCATGTCGTTTCTGTAAATCCCATCTTCCTGTCTCTTCTGTAAACCCATCACCCTGTCTCTTCTGTAAACCCCATCACACTATCACACTGTCTCTTATGTAAACCCCATCACCCTTTCTCTTCTGTAAACCCCATCACCCTTTCTCTTCTGTAAAACCCATCACCTGTCTCTTCTGAAAACTTCATCAATCTTTCTCTTCTGGAAACCCCATCAGTCTGTTTTTTTCTTTCTTTCTGAAAACCCCATCAGTCGGTCTCTTCTGAAAACTCCATCAATCTTTCTCTTCTGGAAACCCCGTCAGTCTGTCTCTTCTGTAAACCTCATCACCCTGTCTCTTCTGTATACCCCTTCAGTCTGCCTCTTCTGTAAATCCCATCATCCTGCCTCTTCTGTAAACCTCATCACCCTTTCTCTTATGTAAACTCCATCACCTTGTCTCTTCTGTAAACCCCATCACCCTGTCTCTTCTGTAAACCCCATCTCCCTGTCTCTTCTGTAAACCTCATCAGTCTGTCTCGTCTGTAAACCCTATCACCCTGTCTCTTCTGTACACCCCACCACTCTTTCTCTTCTGCAAACTTCATCCCTCTTTCTCTTCTGTAAGCCCCATAAGCCTGTCTCTTCTGTAAACCTATCACACTGTCTCTTCTGTAAACCCCATCACCATGTCTCTTCTGTAAACCCCATCTTCCTGTCTCTTCTGTAAACCCACCACCCTGTCTCTTCTGTAAACCCCATCACCCGGTCTCTTCTGTAAACTCCATCACCTGGTCTCTTCTGTAAACCCCATCACCCTGTCTCTTCTGTAAACCCCATCTGCCTGTCTCTTCTGTAAACTTCATCAGTCTGTCTCTTATGTAAACCCCATCACCCTTTCTCTTCTGTAAACCCCTTTACCCTGTATCTTTTGTACACCACACCACTCTTTCTCTTCTGCAAACTTCATCCCTCTTTCTTTTCTGTAAGCCCCATAAGCCTGTCTCTTCTGTAAACCTATCTAATTGTCTCTTCTGTAAACCCCATCACCCTTTCTCTTCTGTAAACCCCATCTTCTTGTCTCTTCTGTAAACCCACCACCCTGTCTTTTCTGTAAACCCCATCACCCTGTCTCTTCTGTAAACCCCATCACCCTGTCTCTTCTGTAAACCCCATCACCATGTCTCTTCTGTAAACCCCATCACCCAATCTCTTCTGTAAACCCCATCACCCAATCTCTTCTGTAAACCCTATCACTCTATCACTCTTTCTCTTCTGTAAACCTTATCACTCTTTCTCTTCTGTAAACCCCATCACCCAATCTCTTCTGTAAATCCCATCACCATGTCTCTTCTGTACGCCCCATCACTCTTTCTCTTCTGTAAACCCCATCACCCTTTCTCTTCTGTAAATCCCATCACCATGTCTCTTCTGTAAGCCCCATCACCCTGTCTCTTCTGTAAACCCCAAAACCATGTCTCTTCTGTAAACCTTATCACACTATCTCTTCTGTAAACCCCATCACTCTTTCTCTTCTGTAAACCCCATCACCATGTCTCTTCTGTAAACCCCATCTTCCTGTCTCTTCTGTAAACCCATCACCCTGCCTCTCTTGTAAACCCCATCACCCTGTCTCTTCTGTAAAACCCATCATCCTTTCTCTTATGTAAACCCCATCAGTCTTTTTTTTTTTCTTCTGAAAACCCCATCAGTCGGTCTCTTCTGAAAACTCCATCAATCTTTCTCATTTGGAAACCTCGTCAGTCTGTCTCTTCTGTAAACCCCATCACCCAGTCTTTTCTGTAAACCTCATCAGTCTGTCTCTTCTGTAAACCTCATCAGTCTGTCTCTTCTGTTAACCCCATCACCCTTTCTTTTCTGTAAACCTCATCAGTCTGTCTCTTCTGTAAACCTCATCAGTCTGTCTCTTCTGTTAACCCCATCACCCAGTCTTTTCTGTAAACCTCATCAGTCTGTCTCTTCTGTAAACCTCAGCAGTCTGTCTCTTCTGTTAACCCCATCACCCTTTCTTTTCTGTAAACCTCATCAGTCTGTCTCTTCTGTAAACCTCATCAGTCTGTCTCTTCTGTTAACCCCATCACCCTTTCTATTCTGTAAACCTCATCAGTCTGTCTCTTCTGTAAACCCCATCACCCCTTCTCTCCTGGAAACCCCGTCAGTCTGTCTCTTCTGAAAACTCCATAAATCTTTCTTCTGGAAACTCGTCAATGATACTCAAGCATTTTATCTCATCTATGACGGTATTCTTTGGTTTGTTCTCGATTGTGTGGAGCGTCGATAGTTATAAAAGCAACCGCAAACTACTGAAAGTAAAATTACCAAGTAAATCACAGATTTTGGGTTGACTGCAACGTCCTGTAAAGGGCATGGAACAAACTGTATTTTTGTTTGCGCTCGGTCGCTTTGAACTAAAGCGCAGTCCATACACACTACTTCCAATAGTACTGGACTGAATTTTGCGTGTAGATTAGCTTTTAAATATTATTAACAGCGTCCCTCGCCATCAGGCGAACCCACTCCGATTTCAGGGTTACTTGTAATTAACGTTCACAAGTCAAGGATATTAGGTCAATATTTCAGTCTAACTGTCCGGTGTAGAGGTTGAACCACTTACCTCGGTATCAGCACACCGGTTGTTTATAAGAACACGCGTTCTTATCCATTCGACCATGCTGACCTATAAACTGTGTATTAAAACACCCCTACCCATTTTGTGACTAACTAACTAACTAACTAACTAACCCCTACCCATCTCATTCACGCATGATTACTTGAGGGGCTACAAAAAACGCATGTTAAGAACTACTGGCCTGAATCACATTAACAGTCTAACATTCGTTCCTATATAGCCATTTGAAATGTACAATTTTCTAGCCAAGCGCCATGGGGAGAAGCCCCACTGCTTTTTAATCGTACTATCTCTAGTTTATCTTTACGGTGATGGTTGTCAAGAATTCTTTTCACCGCGGTGTATTTTATCTCTTCAGCCGAGATAATTTAGACATTTGTACTCAGCAGGGGTATTCTCAACGTAAGATGGATTCTGTCCGGGCATCGCCCTCGCGGCCTACGCTTTAGTACCCAGTCACTTGTATACATTTTCCATTTAATCCCCACGTCTGAATACAAGAGTTGAAGAGGCAATCTCTTCTGCTCTTGCAAATTTCTCACATTCGTGGGTACACCCGTGTGAAGGATATTGAGTGTCGCGAAATGAGGCTGGCCGTCAGCCGTAAATCGTAGAAGATTATCAAAGGAGCTTATGCGTCGACGGCCATCTTGTCAGACATTTGTCACCTGTAAGGGCCTGGGATTATTACCCTTGTACAGTGTTTCACAAGGCTACTTGACTGCGTCTTTCGCTTCAAAACTTCGTGTTGGACACCAGCTGTAGACAAAAGAAAACCGGACTGGTTATGTTGTTTGCTTTGCGTGAGAAAGCCAGAAACATCTTTGGAGAACCCCCATGGTCGTTCAAATAATACCAGCATTATCACTATCATCATCAATTTATCCGTGTTGCATGTTTCGTCAAACCTGTGGCTTAGTACATCCAACTTAGGCAAGCATTTCTGCTAGCTTGCTCTCCCTAGCCTTTGACTGTCCCCAGTCTACACACAAAGCATCAGGTTTTTGTATCTCGCCTGGACCCTATTTATTGGCTTGTTCAACATGGGAGACCCTACCAGTACCTGCGCGACAGTCGGCATAGCTCTTGGGGTCACTGAAACCCTCACAGCACTATAAGTTGTATACACAACAGAGAACCACATATTATGAGAAGTCATTTCAGCGGCATTGTTTAGCACTTATATAAATGAATGATATAAATAGCAGAGGCCACACTAGATAACATAAACCTTTACATACTCAGGGATTCGAACTTGCTGCAGTTTCTGAAGTCGGAGTTGGTTCGCCTGATGACGAGGAGCGCTGAATAGGGAAAGCTAATCCACGCGCACAATTTAGTCCAGCACTACTAGAAGTAGTATGAATATACTACGCTTGAGTTCAAAGAGAGCGCAATAAAAAAAAAAAAACTTGCTGCCTCCAAAAACGGAGAAAGTCCCCACAGGAAAGAGTAAAACATAGTCAACCAGCATCGTATCGTTGCTGTTGTGGTAGTGGTGGTGATGACCCACGTGTACAGTGTTGTTGCTGTTGTGGTAGTGATGGGGATGAACGACATTTACAGAGTTGTGCACGCTCTACAAAGTCATGACATCGACTAAATAAATGTTTGCATATCCTTTACAGGACATCGCTGTCAACATCAGTATCTTTCAGTGGATTGTTGATTTCTTGGCAAGATTACGCTCAGTAGTTTTCCATTGCTTTCTGAGCGACCGGCTCACATACCCCGTAAGTTACCAACGCGGTTAGAACCGCTACCGATTCTCGCCGTCGTCACGTAACTCACGAGAGTATACGGGATTACGGAGAAAGTAGCTAACTCCTAGGCCAGGGAGACATGACATCGACCACAGGGGATTATTTGGTTCCCTAAACATGGTGACTTCTAGCATATTTACGGGGGGAATTTTGTGTCCCGTTTGACTCAGGCTTAATATGGGTACGAGGACATTATTTGAGAAGGGGAAGACAACCGGCGTGGTATTGCCCACATCACCCTGTCACTATCGACTGGTCTAAAAATATGGGACAAGCAGAATATACCCATTATGCCTCACGGTACGAAAGAGTCCCTTACTGCTTTCACTTTAATCCAATTTACTGAGAAACTGATAATAAAGATCACCTTTATGATACACATGGGTACCTCCATAAAGGTTTTAGTCTCTCCTACTATAGATCTCACAATGAGGCTAGTAACACAATGCACAGCTCGTCAGCAACCGCGATGACTAAAAAGTTTGTAAACCGGAACCACGCATGTTACATATTCATAACACTGCCTAGAAACTCCATTTGGAGTTGAGGTTGATCGTCAAGTCCTGCAAAATAAAGACATCATCATCGTCATCAAGTGCCATGCCAGCTGGTATAGGCGTTCATGTCTCTGCACAGATCTCGGTCTATGGTTTTCTCGATCAACACTGCTGATGATATTCCTCCATGCCACCGTCTCAATCCATCCGGCATCATTTCTCTTGGTCGTCCTCTGCCTCTCTTCCTCTCGATCTTTCCAGTTGTCACGATGTTCCTCATTGCTTTCTTCTCATCACATGATCAAATAAAGCTGTTTGTCTCTTTCTTATTGTTGTATATAATGTTCTAGTTTCATTAGCCTCTGTCAGGCAGTCGTTGTTAGTTACTTTGGCAGTCCAAGGAATTCGCAACATTCGTTGTAGGAACCACATCTCTGTCGCTTCTAAGTTATTCCTAATTTGTTCATTTACAATCCAAGATTCACTGCCATACAGCAAAGCGGGTGGTCTGCTGCCAGAACGCCTGCCGCTGATTTTGAAGCCTCTACTCGGTATGTACGTTCACTGCCCCCCAGCCACAGTATGTGCGTGCATTGAACAATAAAAAAAACAAAAACACCCCAGAGCATTTTCTGGGGTCAGGGGTCAGATGTGTGTGTGTGGAAAGGGAGGAAGTAGATTGGTTCACGGGCCACGGTTAACTGAGTATCCGAGGGGTTGAACTTCCGTGCTGCATGACCCGTGAGGTCAAACCTAGCAATTCGCCAAGTCGTAAAAATGGGTATCTAGTGGGGACTTTGTCTTGTGAAAGCTGAAAGGGTACCAAAGCAGGGTATAACCAACAGAAGGCATACACCAGTGGCCTGATATATATGCATATAATTGCCTCGTCTTTAGGGGTGCTGTCGTCCGGTGTGGGAACTTGCGGTGTTTCGCAGGTGTAAGTAAGGTAAATAACCCTTTCTACCCCTTGAGGCACTTTGGCATATGGCGCTAGAGCCACATTTGTATAGACCAATCGGCTTCTTACAACCATATATATCTGTATGTCTTCAAACATACCGGCTTACCCTCACTGTACTAACGTGGCTTCTTACAACCATATATATCTGTATATCTTCACACATACCGGCTTATCCTCACTGTACTAACGTGGCTTCTTACAACCATATATATCTGTATATCTTCAAACATACCGGCCTACCCTCACTGTACTAACGTGGCTTCTTACAACCATATATATCTGTATATCTTCACACATACCGGCTTACCCTCACTGTACTAACGTGGCTTCTTACAACCATATATATCTGTATATCTTCACACATACCGGCTTACCCTCACTGTACTAACGTGGCTTCTTACAACCATATATATCTGTATATCTTCACACATACCGGCTTACCCTCACTGTACTAACGTGGCTTCTTACAACCATATATATCTGTAGTATCTTCACACATACCGGCTTACCCTCACTGTACTAACGTGGCTTCTTACAACCATATATATCTGTATATCTTCACACATACCGGCTTACCCTCACTGTACTAACGTGGCTTCTTACAACCATATATATCTGTATATCTTCAAACATACCGGCTTACCCTCACTGTACTAACGTGGCTTCTTACAACCATATATATCTGTATATCTTCAAACATACCGGCTTACCCTCACTGTACTAACGTGGCTTCTTACAACCATATATATCTGTATATCTTCAAACATACCGGCTTACCCTCACTGTACTAACGTGGCTTCTTACAACCATATATATCTGTATATCTTCACACATACCGGCTTACCCTCACTGTACTAACGTGGCTTCTTACAACCATATATATCTGTATATCTTCAAACATACCGGCTTACCCTCACTGTACTAACGTGGCTTCTTACAACCATATATATCTGTATATCTTCACACATACCGGCTTACCCTCACTGTACTAACGTGGCTTCTTACAACCACGACCCCTCTGTATATCTTCAAACATACCGGCTTACCCTCTCTGTACAGACGTGGCTTCTTACAACCACAGCCCCTCTGTATATCTTCAAACATACCGGCTTACCCTCACTGTACTGACGTGGCTTCTTACAACCACAGCCCTTCTGTATATCTTCAAACATACCGGCTTACCCTCACTATACTGACGTGGCTTCTTACAACCATAGCCCCTTCTGTATATCGTCAGACATGTCTGTACACAACGGCCGCCTTCATC
>JACEFZ010019819.1:20000-22500 GCA_014155875.1 Cepaea nemoralis
GGTCTGATGCCAAATCAGTCGCAGTTGTGTTTCGAAAGCAGGTAAGCGGAATTACGAACCAATTCCGTAATGCCTTTGCCACGGAGACTGGCAATGACAAATTACTGAATTTTAAAATTGCCATGTACATCACAAACAGCCAACAAATGCTGGGGTTTGTTGCCACGTCCTGTAAAGGGCATTCAATAACATTTTTGTTAGTTCAGTTGACTCTGAAACTTCCCTTCCTGTTGATGTATCTGAGTTCTCCACATGCTTGCTTGCTTGTGTTCGTTGGCTTGAGCTCCAACGCGAAGCCCTGTATGTCGGATAAAGGCATCCTGTTGTCCAACATCAGTGTGATGTCATACAGGACCTGAGGTTTGCGTGAGTATCCGTTGTCTCATGTCTGGCTTATTGGTGTGCAGACTGGTGGTTCCTCGCCGTACAGACAGACACTCTCCGACTTCGGAGGAATCGGCGATCCTACTGACTTTAGCCAGGACCCCGAAGGGACCTGTTGCCCAGGACGCTCGACGAGGACGCGTCAATAGGTCTTGGCCAGTATATAACCCGGCCTTGGTGCCTTGGAATTACCTTTGCGTCCCTTCTCCATATGCGTTCAGACACTTATTTGCACTAGCCACCGACAATAAATGTATGCTTCGTTTTTTCGTCGATTATCGTTTGTTCTTACCCGGTAGATCTGCTATTTGAACGATTCTCTTCTCGCTTGTCCTTATCCCCTAGATCTGTAATATGAACGATTTCCTTCTGTATATCTTCAGACATGACATAGACATAACCGGCTTACTCTTAGTATACTGAGGTCGGTTCTCGCTGGCTCTGCATCCCCTGTAGATGGCTAGCCCATGGCTCGTGCCGATGAGAGATGTCGAAAGCGGAGGACTTTGACGTTCGTGAATCCACATCGTTGTCTAGAATGAAAAGTCGCTTAAGTCGCTTAAAAATCGACGGGGTCGATTTCATTTCCCCGGGTTTTATCCCATATGGCTCAGTCTCTTTCCGCAGCGCGGAAAGCGTCGCACAAAGCACGAACTCCGTAGCTCCAGTGACGACCCCAGGAGTCTCCGAAAAACTGCTCTCGAAGAACGCGGCCCGGAATCGAACTCACAACCTTCGGAGCCCGAGTCAGACGGCTTGACCACTTTGCCACGGAGATTCCCTATCCGAGACTCGGGAGTAAGAACTGGCACGGCCAGACGCGAGAGAGACATCGCGAGAATAAGGGGCCCCGCCAAATAGCACAGACGTGACACTATCATCCGCCGGACGCTGATGCCTATGTTGGGTGGGGGAAAGGTGGTGGGATCTGAGCACCTATGAACTTGACCTGATGATACCCCAACAAATAACAGGTCGGTTCTGGCAACCATAGCCCTTATGTACATCTTCAGACATACCGGCTTACCCTCATTGTACTAACGTGGTTTCTTACAACCATAGCCCTTCTGTATATCTTTATACATACCGGCTTACCCTCATTGTACTGACGTGGCTTCTTACAACCACAGCTCTTCCGTATATCTTCATACATACCGGCTTATCCTCATTGTACTGACGTGGCTTCTTACAACCAAATCCCTTCTATATATCTTCAGACATGCCGTACACATACCGGCTTACCCTCACGGTACAGGCGTGGCTTCTTAACAACAATTCCACTTCTGAATATCTTCAGACATGCCATACATATAACAGCTTACCCTCACTGTATTGGCGTGGCTTCTTAACAATCATAGCCTTTCTGTATATCTTCAGACGCATACATATGCCGGCTTACCCTCACTGTACTGCCGTGGTTTCTTAACAACCATAGTCACTCTGTATATCTTCAGACATGTCATACACATACCGGCGTACCCTCACTGTACTGACGTGGATTCTTAACAATCATAGCCTTTCTGTATATCTTCAGACATGCCATACACATACCGGCTTACCCTCACTGTACTAAGGTCGTAAACCGTAAGCCTACACCCCTGTGGCACTAACCCTTCACGTATGGTTACACAGCGCAGCCCCACCACACTGAGACAAGAACTGTGATAAGCGTGCAGCCATTTCACCAAATGAGATTAAATGAAGGTTGCGATCGTGAATGAAACAGCAGATTCGCTTATTTTTTAAAACGGAAATAGTTGACATTGATTGCACGCGTCAGACAATGTCCTTTATCACATTTTGACAGACGTCATAAAATGCCCGATGTCCTTTCTCACATTTTGACAGACGTCATAAAATGTCTGGTGTTTTAAACACTTGTGTAAAGTTAGTAGTATATCTGAATTATTATTATTATTATTATTATTATTATTATTATTATTATTATTATTATTATTATTATTATTATTATTATTTCTTCTTCTTCTTCTTCTTCTTCTTCTTCTTCTTCTTCTTCTTCTTCTTCTTCTTCTTCTTCTTCTTCTTCTTCTTCTTCTTCTTCTTCTTCTTCTTCTTCTTCTTCTTCTTCTTCGCCTCTTTCTCCTCCTTCTTATAT
>JACEFZ010019819.1:25000-29408 GCA_014155875.1 Cepaea nemoralis
CTATGTATTATGTATTATTTTTCATTGTTATCTATATTTTCAAATATTAGCTAAGATCCTCTTTGTTTAGTGTATTTATGTACCTAAAACTATAGAGAGATAAAATACGATTTTTCTCTAATATTTAGAAGTAGAGGTAGTGTACAGTTTGTTTACACGCCAATAAATCACGTCAGGCTGAATATAATATTCAGTTTGGCTGTGAATTTTAATTTGGCCACAGGAAGGGAACTCTCCTTGATGAGAAGTTAACTTCCGGTAGCACCCTAACATCTGCCATTTTTGACAGCAGGCTGGAGGGGGACAGGATCTAACTATCAATTGGCTAAAATTGAACACCTGTCTGTGGTTAGACATTTTTTTCTGTCTCTTGTTAAGCCGATCAACCCACTAAAACATAGAAAAGCCAATGATAGTCTCCACTCCCGATAGGCCAGTCGAAATCTAGTTGCAGGGTGAGTTAATAATAATTTTGTTAAATATTTTTCTGTGTGTCAATATGCCGGCAAAATCTAAAGGCCATGCCGATCGATAATAGATACTATGAATTAAAACTAGTGTTAGTTAACTAATACTAGAATTAGGACCATGTTTGTGCCATGTGGCTTGCCGACAAGGGTAAAACGCAAAGCTCGTCACATATGGCATTAAAAACATGGATAAATTACATTACGTGATTCTCGAAATTAGGTATCCGCCTGCGGAAGGACACCTGAGTTAGTCAGTAGACGATTGGAGTTAAGATAATTTAATTATGTGCTTAACTCGGAAACTAGCGTATTTCTCTAGATAATATACTTATTAGTTGAAGGAATTAGTTCAGAGAGTGAATAAAGTACAATAATCATTCTTTATTAATCTCTTATCTTGCCCATAGTCAGATTACTACCATGTGGTCCAATATGGCCCCACTTAACAAGTTCAAACCTTGGGGGAATTCTCCAACCCTAATATGGTTCTTGTGTATAGTGAAAGTAATCTTAAACCTAGCTAAGAAATCTTCTAGATAATTAATTATGGTTAATAAAATATAAGGAAGACTTGCTAGTAGTACAACTCATAACTCTTTAAGTGAACTTGGGGTGTTTCATGGATTTAATGGTTCACTCGTGTACATCGTGACGTTATAGTTGTTGTGTGTGATTTCATTTCATTCTATGGAATTCATCAATATGTGATGTTAATTCATCGTGTGGAGTGTAGTTTGTGTGCTTCCATACTTGGAAAACGATGTGTGTTGTTTCATCGATTTAATGGTTTGTTAATGTATATGATGACGTCGGAGTTGTGGCGTCTGAGTTCCATTCCATTGAAGTCATCCGATAATATGTACTGGTAATTCATTATGTGAATTGTGGTTCATGTTTCCATGATTAATCATGACTTAGAATATATATATTGGAATGTGGTCTTTGACGTAGAGCATTGTGATTGTACATGTTTGATCTAAATATCAGCAGAGAGAATAGAATATCATTTGTGTGCTGTTTCCATTAAATCAGTGTGCTGTTGTAGATTTCAGATAAGGAATCAAAATATGTAAATTGAGATAATACATGCTATTGAAAATTATGAGACAAGCATGCCATGCAGGACCATGACATGGCCAAAAGAATTTACAACTCCGTCTTGAAGTATTATTCACTCCTTCTCACTGTCATTCACAGAACCTGCACCCTAATCATCTGTAGCCGTAGTCACGACCGGTGATTGAGCTACGAACCACTCACTTGATGCAGCAGAGAGTGGAGTCCATACCACCCGTTTGCCACTGCACAGCAATCACCAATTTTGTCTGCTATTGGCTATGGTACACATTGTCAATGATTTTAACACCGAATAGCTGATTAATGTACACTACTATAATCATTTAGGTTTATCAGAGATCTGCGTATCTCTTATGTGTCAGTGAGTTCCCCGTGGGGCTCACGTAGTGTTATTTAGAATTAAACAAGCTATGTTATATTTGTAATTTTAACAAACTGCGTCGGTCATTATAGAATTAGAATTAGCATCATCAGATTGTGTGACGAGTGAAAGGACTACATCTATACTTATAATTCTGTCTTATCTCCTGTTGTGTGAGAATACATTAGGCAGTGGTGGCTCATTATTCATCCAGGCACGTTAGCAGGAATCACTTGACATACTGTCTTCGTGTGTTAGTACAGTTAGTCGTCATAACTTTCCGCCTGCACTGTTTAGAAGTAGTGATCCATTCTGGGACTTTGATAATCATTCTTCTAGAATTGCGAACCATTTGATCGCTTCTTCAGCCGTGGTTAGATTCTCTATTCGTAGAAGTCTATTTAGTATCTACTTTCATCCAATTCCATCCTAGTAGTATACGCTACGCTACACTAATTATCATGTTATGTTCCCTACACATTTCGTTTAGACTATTCATGTGGTCTTGTAATTCAGCTTCTGATTTTGCTATTAGTGTTTGGTCGTCCGCAAACAGGAGTTCTCTAATTGTTAGATATGCAGATGGTTCTTCTTCTGTGTTCTCGTCATGAGGTATTCTTGCTGTCTCTATTTGGCTCGTTTCTTTACATATGTTGTCTATATATGTTATGAACAAGAGAGGGGACAGGACACAACCTTGTCGTACTCGATCTTATGGTGAAGGGTTTCTGAGTGTCCTCTAGTTGTTCTCACTATGCATTCACTGTTGTTATATAAGCACCTACCATAGGTTTGTTAGATGTGAGACAATCCATTTCAAGATGAAAGAATCGTTTTTTTGTTTATTAACATCGGGTCGTTTACCTGACAAAACGCAAAGAATACGCGTACTTCACGTATTAAATAAAGAGAAAGAAAACAACCGGTAGCTGAGTGGTCTCGAGGTATTGTTTCCCGCCTCGAGTGCTGGAGGTCCCGGGTTTAAAAAAAATCCACCTGGACTTCCAGTAATAAAATTTCCCCTGGTCTCTGGGTAGTGAGATCGGACGCCCGTGTGTATTGTTGCGCACGTAAAAAATCCCTTGGCAGTTGGAAATCGAAAAAGAGTAGCATAACGGCGCTGCCCGGGCAAAATTTCGAGTTAAAAATCTACCCAAAGTATTTCAGGATCCTCGCCGATGCAACGGAGTTCGTGCATTGAGCTGAGTTTCTCCAGACTCAGGTTTGAGTTAGGAGGAAAACGGAGCACTAATGGGTTAAAACCGTGTGCCGTGATGTTGATCCAACGACTAAACTAACTAAACTAAACTAAAGAAAACAACCAAATAAATTAAATGTAAAAATGTAAAAAAAAAAAAAAAAAGATTTAGGCTATCTTTCTTATCAAGAAAAACGATTCGGAGAGTGTCTGCTTGTACGGTGAGGAACCACCAGTCTGCACACCAATAAGCCAGACATGGGACAACGGATGCTCACGCAAACCTCAGGTCTTTGCTATTCTGAATCATTAGTTTCAGGAGTTTCTTGGTCTCTGGGAATCTTTCTGCACCAAGAAACTATAAAGGGAAATTTGTCGCTTCCTTTGCTAGAGAATCTTTTCTGAAGTGGGCTGTCGCGTTATTATTCTCAGGTTTACTGCCCTGTTAGAAACAAGTTTGTTTGGATGATGGTTCACAATGAAGTCTTCGACGTCTGGTCACTTGTTGCAAATTTCTTTAATCCTGGCAGTTGAAACAGTCACTGGCTCCTCATCATCGGATGACTGCCCCTCCTTTAACGTCTTTAGCTGTTCATTCTGAAGATCCACAAGCTCATCTGTAGTGATCTCTCCACTGTGGTCCTAATCAGCTCCTCCAAGTCGTTGCCATAAACTTCCAGTCCCATATTTTTGCCCAAGGGCACAATCTCATCCATTACATTGGCACATAACAGCAGAGTTAGCCTGTCCTTCATTGGGTTGTGCCCCGACAGTTCTTTCTCCTCCTGTGTGATAAAGGTCCTCTTTGGCATTCTCTTCCAGAAGAGGCCCATTAATCGCAATTAAAGTCTTGTTGTGGAACGTAGTTGATGATGTTATCAAATTCCACATTGAACGCTTCTGCCTCTTTCTCATTAGAACTTGCAGCCTCTCCGTGCCTAATTACACTATGAATGCCACTTTTTTTTTTTCTTTTTTAAACTTTTCAAACCAGCCTCTGCTGGCTTAAAATCGTTAGTCTCAACACTTGTACTAAGCACTATCAACAATAAATCACTGTGCAACAGTTTCGCCTTTTCACATAATATTGCCTCACTAACACTGTATCCCATAAGTTGCTTTTCATTGATCCAGATCAAGAGAATATTTTCAACTTTCTCTAAAATTTGTGGTCTTTTCTTCTGCGGCTTAGTTACGCCTTTAGCCACATCGACTGATTTTAGTAACTCTTTGTTCTTTATGATGGTGGAGATAATTGATTAGCTATGTCACACACACGAACGCAAGTTTAATGTTTTAATA
>JACEFZ010019820.1:0-37722 GCA_014155875.1 Cepaea nemoralis
TGTTTTTGTATTTCTGTCTATCGATACCTGACGTGATATCTCGCTGCCCTCAGTCGTCACCATCTCCAGCGTGGTAGGGATCTTTGAGTACGTCGGGATCCGCTCCTCCCTCAAGACTCGGATGTGGAGATTCTCTTCTTGTAGCTGCTTTGTGATTTGTTCGTCTGACAGCTCCACTTGAATACGCTTGACAACCCATCTGACTGTTTTTGAGTCGGTGTTTCCCACTCTGCTGTCTTTCTCCTCCTTCTCAGCTGTGTTGGCTCTTGTCTGTGGTGGGTTGTCGTCGATCTTCCTCGTGGTGGCTTCAGTAGTAACTGTAGTTTCAGGTTCTTTGTTGCAGCTCACATGAACGTTCTCTACTCCCGTCTTCTTAACGACTTTGTCGGCTCCCACGCTGCACGTCATGGATACCATGTGTCTTTTGGTGTTCTTGCTATGTGCCATTTTCCCCCGTATCAGGCTTCTTGACTTGTTCAGGATACTTGTCTTGACAGCGCTCGCAAAATGATGACCTCTTTCCTTCTCTCACTCTAGCTGTTTCCTAGTTCTCACTTTCTTTGCTATCTCTGACACTCTCTCTCTCTCTCTTCTGCTCCATCTTTCTCTCATTCTTTCACTCCCAATCTCTGTCTCCGCTCACAGTCTCTCGCATTTCCCTCTCTTCCAATCTCCCTCTGTCTTAAGTCTCTCTCCCTGCCTCTTTCTTATCTTTCCCACACTCTCCATCTCCATCTCGATCAATCTTTCACGCGCCCTACATCTCTCTCTCTCTCTCTTTCTCTCTCTCTCTCTCTCTCTCTCTCTCTCTCTCTCTCTCTCTCTCTCTCTCTCTCTCTCTCTCTCTCTCTCTCTCATTCTCTCTCTCTCCTAATTTCCTTTTTGACTCGCTCCTTCTCTGTCTTTTTTTTAATGTGAATGTAACATGCACAATAGATAATTGATGAACGAAAGATGAGTGTTTGGAATTTTAAGACGGGCCTGTTTGCCCAGTTTATGACCCTTTACAAATAACGTTGTTTCATTCGTTCTCTCCCCTCCCTTACCCCCACCTCACCCCCAACCTTCCTCTCACTCATACACTAACTCAAACCTTAACCAGCCAACCCACACACCAACCAGCACACTTACGCAATCAACCAGCCAACCTACACAACCAACCAGCCAACCCATTCACCAATCAGTCAACCCACCCATCAAACAGCCCACCTACACAACCAGCCAACCAACCCAACCACCAAACAGCCCACCTACACAGCCAACCTGTCACCTCACCAACCAACCAGCCCACCTACACAACCAACCAGCCAACCCACCCACCAACCAGCCAACCTACACAACCAACCAGCCAACCCACTCACCAACCAGCCCACCTACACAACCAACCAGCCAACCCACCCACCAACCAGCCCACCTACACAACCAACCAGTCAACCTACACAACCAACCAGTCAACCCACCAACCAACCAGCCCACCTACTCAACCAAACAGCCAACCCACCCACCAACCAGCCAACCTACACAACCAACCAGTCAACCTACACAACCAACCAGCCCACCTACTCAACCAAACTGCCAACCCACCCACTAACCAGTCAACCTACACAACCAACCAGTCAACCCATCAACCAACCAGCCCACCTATTCAACCAAACAGCCAACCCACCCACTAACCAGTCAACCTACACAACCAACCAGTCAACCCACCAACCAACTAGCCCACCTACTCAACCAAACAGCCAACCCACCCACTAACCAGTCAACCTACACAACCAACCAGTCAACCTACACAACCAACCAGCCCACCTACTCAACCAAACAGCCAACCCACCCACCAACCAGCCAACCTACACAACCAACCAGTCAACCTACACAACCAACCAGCCCACCTACTCAACCAAACTGCCAACCCACCCACTAACCAGTCAACCTACACAACCAACCAGTCATCCCATCAACCAACCAGCCCACCTACTCAACCAAACAGCCAACCCACCCACTAACCAGTCAACCTACACAACCAACCAGTCAACCCACCAACCACCCAGCCCACCTACTCAACCAAACAGCCAACCCACGCACTAATTAGTCAACCTACACAACCAACCAGTCAACCTACACAACCAACCAGCCCACCTACTCAACCAAACAGCCAACCCACCCACTAACCAGTCAACCTACACAACCAACCAGTCAACCTACACAACCAACCAGCCCACCTACACAACCAAACAGCCAACCCACCCACTAACCAGTCAACCTACACAACCAACCAGTCAACCCACCAAACAACAAGCCCACTTACTCAACCAAACAGCCAACCCACCCACCAATCAGCCAACCTTCACAAACAACCTACCAAGGAAGGCAAACAACATATGTATAACACACCACTTGGCCCAAAACAGTGTAACTAATTTAATTATACCTTCAAGGTTGATCGCGTGCTTTGGTATTACCACTCCACCTACTCGTTGTCCGAGCTGGGATCTATAAACTGCACATCCATCTATCCATCAGCGATGGTTAATAGATCCAGCTGTCGCTAGACATGCAAGTCTTATCTACATACATACGCCAGTTATTTTTTTTATTGAAAACATAATTAATTCAGAGTTTCGATAAACCATGCCTCATTTTATAAAAACATATTCTGTTTTGATTTTCACATCCGTTGTAAGTAAACAAGTAAAGAGTATAAAAGCAATCGTAATTTAGCTTGCATTAACACTGAACTAACGTGAAGGAGGTGTTATATTTAATTGTTGCCTGTTCTGAATTCTAAAGGGGGCGGGACTTCATTTTTGCAATCATATCTGTCTGAACATTGTACAGCCATGCCATCAATTGTCACCACTAGCTGTCTATTGCTGGTCCTGGACTGGGCCATAGTAGGTGGTCAGTTTGTTAACGACTTTGACCAGGAAGCCATATTTGAATGTCCACCAAATCAGATCCTTAGCTTTATCTTCAGCATACATAGCAACTTCCACCAGGATAGGCGGTGGCAGTTTCTATGCAGACCGGTGCTTGGAAGAACCAGCGGTTGCCATTGGACAGGTGAGTAAACTTTGGTGATGTTTGTTCAGTAAACATTTCATATCAAACTATACCAGTGCATATTATTTTATTGTTAGTATTTCAGCCAAAGTATTATTGGTTTATTCACCTTGGAGAACATAATCGCCGCCTACCAAAACTGCTGTCTTCCATTATTGACTTGAATGGACGTTCATAAAGGAAGTTTTATAACCATGTCACGATGTCAAGTCACGATGTCAAGACACTATGCCAGGTCACGATATCGAGCCACGATGTCAAGTCGCGATGTCAAGCCACGTTGACAAGCCACTATGTCACGTTACGCTGTCAAGCCACAATGTTAAGTCATTTGATTGATTGATTGATTTAGGAACCAACATCACAGCATTCGGGGCATTCCCATAAGGGCTCCGTCTCCATCATCAGCAGCCAGCGAAGAGTTCCAACACTAATAGTACCATTAGCAATCTCATTATATATCCGTCTCGCCTTTCCTCTGAGCGTCGATCGTCGGCCAGATCCCCTCGTCACCCCTCGCTGTCGCATTCTTGCCAGCCCATGGTGATCCATTTGCTCCTCCGAGGTGTACACGTGCTCTCACAAGGCCGCAACCACGTCTGCTTATCATGCATCAATACTCCACCACATTTTGCAGAGCCAGCCAATCTGTCCGCCTGTTCATTCCCCAGAACACCGGCATGCCCCGGAGAAATTATCCAGATGATGTTTGTCACCCGTGACTTCCGAAGCGAAGCAAGCCACTCTGCACGAAGCTTGCCTGTCCTCACCCTACTCAGCATGCTTTCTGAGTCAGTTACAATCACGATGTGTGTGTGTATCGTATTCTCCATCCAGCGGAAAGCTGCACTGACCGCCTCCACCTCCATTCTTAAGCTAGATGTTGTGGTATCATATGCCAGGCTCTCCTGCACCAAACGTCGACCATTAGCTTTTGCTAAGAACCCCCAGGCACTTCTCCTGCCTCTCAACACCGAACCATCTATGTAGATAATCACATCACCCGGTCGAGCATTATCCTGAATTAGTTGCTGGATTTCCACTTCCGTGGCCCCTGCTGGCCACTCCCTGCACTCCCGCCTCAATGTGATTATAACTCTGCACAGGTCTGACTGCACGGCTGGCACTCTGACCCACTCCTCTCCTCGCCTGATGTTCTCCAAGGGGCACACCTGTCTGATCGTATCCTCCCCCTGAGCCATCCATGATTTCCCTCTTATCAGTCGTTGGCCCTTAACTGCGTTCAGAGCCTAATGCGACGGGTGATCTGTGTCAGCAACTACTCAGTTATGTCACTATGTCAAGCCACGTTCTCACGTCACTATATCAAGCCACGTCATGATGTCAAGATACGATGTTAAGTCACTATGTCAAGACATGCTGTCACGTCACGATGTCAAATCACGATGCCAGGTCACGATGTCTAGTCACGATGTTAAGCCACGATGTTAAGTCACGATGTCAAGCCACGTTGTCACGTCACGTTGTCAAGAAGTGAGCTACAACGTGGACCTCAAGGATAGCCTCGTGTTGCGTGATGGGATCTGCTTAAACCAGCTCCTGTCCACAGATATAAGCTCATGACTGCAGAGACTCCAACACAGGTGATATGACAATCACAGCTTTATTTATTCAACTAACGAATTCAGGTGTTCATAACAAACACTGACAAGGCAACGCCGACAATCTGTGGTGCTCACGCAAATCAAGCAGCTATAGACTGCAGGGACATACATCCTTGCGAGTACAAACTTACTTACGGAAGCTCTGCAATAAAACTCCCGTTTAGGCAGTACTATGGTACCAGGTCGAGAGATGGTCGGGGAATGAACTTCACTCTGATAGAAGCAAGACCAAGTGAAAACAGAAGTGACTTGAATGTCAATGAACAGGTTGCGCTCGCTCGCTTTCTTATAAAGCGTAGTCCATACACACTATTTATAGTAGTGATGAGCTGAATTTTGCGTGTGGATTAGCTTCCCCTGTTAACAGTGTCCCTCGCCATCAAGCGAACCTAGTCCGACTTCAGAGGTACTTGTAATTTACGTCCCATAGTCAAGGACGACAGGTCAACATTCTAGTCCAGCTGTCCAGGGTAGGGGTTTGAACCCATTACCTCGGCATCAGCACACCGGATGTTTAAGAACACGCATTCTTATCCATTCGGCCATGCTGACCTACGGGTCTTTGTTTAAAACTCAGTGTTTCAGAAGGACTCACGATCCAACCAAAGCATGTCATCTTTTAAGTAGTGATAGTGAGCGAGACAGAGATTATGGTCGTCAATAAGAAGAAAGAAATGCCACAGTGTGATATACGGGAAAATGGGAATATTCTTAAACAAGTGAATCGGTACAATTATCTCGGAACAGTCATAACATCTGATGGGAGATGCCTTGGAGAGATTAGAACAAGAATCGCCATGGCGAAGGTAGCCTTTTGCAAGATGGAAAATATACTGACTAATAAAAAGATCTCTAGCCGGTCTCTCTGTTCTAGAGGTTACACGACTTTCTCCGTAATCTCGTATACTCTGGTAAGTAACGTGACGTTGCGCGAAAATTGGTAGCGGTTCTCTCCGCGTCGGTAACTTACGGGGTAAGTGATCCGGTCGCTCAGAAAGCAATGGCAAACTACTGAGCGTAATCTTGCCAATAAATCAACAATCAGCTGAAAGATGCTGATGTTGACAGCGATGTCCTGTGAAGGATATGCGAAAAAAATAAATAAAAATAAAAATAAAAAGATGTCAACTGCAACTAGAATAAAAAAGAGTGTTGAAGTGCTACAAAGAACCTGTACTTATGTATAGATGTGAAAGGCGGACAGTGAGGAGACAAGCTGAAAAACATATAATGGCAGACTAGATGTGGTTTCTGAAGGAAAATGCAAATGATACTGTGGACGGGTAGAAAGCAAATGAAAACCGTAACTTGATTAGAGCAATTAGACGTAGACGGTCAACATTTTTTGGCGGGCAGGTTATGAGAAGAAATAAACTAGAAAACTTCGTGACAACTGGCAAGGTGAGGGAGAAAGAACATGGGGACGACAGAGAAGTAAATACCTAGATGGCTTGACCACGTGGCATGGCCGAGACAAGAACACAGAGCTGTTCCACGACTCTGGTGATCGAGTGAGATGGCAGAACATGACCGCCCACGCTTATCGGCATGGCACATGATGTTGAATGAACAAGGTTCACTTCTCGCGTGTAACAATTGCGTCACGGAACGTAAGAATCTGCTTAGTGCGGGACACAAGGGTCGAGTAAGTGCGGGACACAAGGGTCGAGTAAGTGCGAGACACAAGGGTCGAGTAAGTGCGGGACACAAGGGTCGAGTAAGTGCGGGACACAAGGGTTGAGTAAGTGCGGGACACAAGGGTCGAGTAAGTGCGGGACACAAGGGTCGAGTAAGTGCGGGACACAAGGGTCGAGTAAGTGCGGGACACAAGGGTCGAGTAAGTGCGGGACACAAGGGTCGAGTAAGTGCGGGACACAAGGGTCGAGTAAGTGCGGGACACAAGGATCGAGTAAGTGCGGGACACAAGGGTCGAGTAAGCGCGGGACATAAGGGTTGAGTAAGTGCGGGACACAAGGGTCGAGTAAGTGCGGGACACAAGGGTCGAGTAAGTGCGGGACACAAGGGTCGAGTAAGTGCGGGACACAAGGGTCGAGTAAGTGCGGGACACAAGGGTTGAGTAAGTGCGGGACACAAGGGTCGAGTAAGTGCGGGACACAAGGGTCGAGTAAGTGCGGGACACAAGGGTCGAGTAAGTGCGGGACACAAGGGTCGAGTAAGTGCGGGACACAAGGGTCGAGTAAGTGCGGGACACAAGGGTCGAGTAAGTGCGGGACACAAGGGTCGAGTAAGTGCGGGACACAAGGGTCGAGTAAGTGCGGGACACAAGGGTCGAGTAAGTGCGGGACACAAGGGTCGAGTAAGTGCGGGACACAAGGGTCGAGTAAGTGCGGGACACAAGGGTCGAGTAAGTGCGGGACACAAGGGTCGAGTAAGCGCGGGACACAAGGATTGACTTATTACAGGACCCATCCACTTAGCACGGGACATAATCGTTAACTTAACATTGCATACAATCATCAACTTCGCATGGGACACAATCGTTAATTTAGCGCTGGGCACAATCGGTAACTTAGTACGGGATACAATCTTAAACTTAACACGGGACACAATTGTTAACTTAACACGGGAAACAATCGTAAAAGGGAACACAGCCTTCCACGTAATTAGAGACACAACTAACTAAGGTACACAAGTGCTAACTTAGTAAGGGACACAACCGTTAACTTAGTACGGGACACAACTGTTAATTTAGCACAGGACACAACCGTTAACTTAGCACAGGACATAATCGTTAACTTAGCACGGGACACAATTGTAAACTTAGTACGGAACACAACCTTCTACTTAATAAGAGGCACAACTAACTAATTAATACGGTACACAAGTATTAACTTAGCACTGATCACACGTTCCCACGTCATCAGATTTAGAGGACTGTTCAGCCATTACCATCTGTGGACAACAGTCACCTTTAAAGTAATATCCTGTGTTGGTGAAATCGTGGCCAACCGCTATATGTGGCTGACTCAATCCCAGGATTATTAATCTGAGCTCATCATCGTCATCTGAAATGCTGGTAAGCGTGGGCGGTCACATTTTGCCATCTCACTCGATCACCAGAGTCGTGGATCAGCTAAGTGTTCTTGTCTCAACCATACAACGTGGCCAAGCCATCCAGGTATTTACTTCTCTGTCCTCCCAGTGTTATCTTTCCCTCGATCTTGCCAGTTGTCACCAAGTTCTTTCTCTAATTTCTTTAAACTTTCTTGGAGCAAGATGGCGGGACATTTTTTCGTCCCTTAGAACGGAACGTGTGTTTGCCTAAATGTTTGTAGTTTAAATGTGTTTTTCGTGGTGGAATGGAGTTCGGACGGTGCAACGAAGTTCGTGCGCGCGCGCCTGGACTCCCTTCAACATATCAGCGGCGCCCGGTGGCGATATTGAAGCCAAACACGACAATCAGGCGACGAACGGCAAGGACACAGCGTGGTAAAAGAGCAGCACACGCAGAAAGCGCTTAAAGTGTGACAGATTGGGCATCGGACACGTTCGAGTAATGTACTGGAACTGTGCATCATTTAGTCAACGCCGACCCATTCTCGCAAAACTACTGTACAGAAACGATATTGTGGTCTTACAAGAAACACAGCTCGGCGACAGAACAATCAATGTCGCGGGGTTTCAGGGCTTCTATAACAGGCGGCACCTCGGACAGGCCATTCTGTTCCGTGACAACATACTGGTGTCTGAGATAGATATGTCCTCCTGGAACAGTGATGCCCTGCAAGTGCAGACATTAAGAATAATGACGCCAGTGCAGCTTGTAATCGTGAACGTTTTTGCTCGTAATGGGAAGGTCTACGTTCGAAAATGGCAGAGTTTGTTCGATATGGATGAAAGGAATATCATCTACTGTGGGGACTTCAATGCCAGAGGTAGTCAATGGGGGAATAGCATCACTAATAGACAGGGAGAAGATCTGGAGGACGCCCTGGCATCTGCTGCCCTAGTCTGCCTGAATGCTGGGAATGTCACTAGGATGGCCACTAGACGAGGTGATTCTGACAGCTTCATTGACTTGGCCCTGGCGTCCCCACCATCGCACCAAGGTGCCGGTGGGGCATACTGGGATACCACGACAGTGACCACTACCCTTGTGTTATCCTGATCGAGAAGGCCGGAGCCAGGAGTCAAGGAAACAAGACAAATGCCTTCCCGTATGACAACACTGGTCAAGACGCCATAAGCAAGATCAGAAGAAGAAAACTAACTTCCTCCCGCAGGAGACAAGAAAGATGGTTGCAGCCACCATGATGGAATGGAGAGGTCGAGAAGGCATGGCTGGGAAAGAGGTAGGCTGTCAAAGACTGGCAAAAAGCCAGAAAGGCTAACATGCCACAGGTTGAGTTGGCGGACCTTGAAGACTGAGGTCCATAGGACGATGACTTTATTCAAATCCTGCGCCAAACAGGCCAAGGCCGAGAAATGGGGACGAGTTCTGCATGAAGGTGTGCTCCGAGCGATCTCTTACGACATTCTGGCGCCTCCATAAGAGCATGAACGGTGCTGTCCAACGTAGGAGTATTCCAGACTTTCAAGGCACAGACCTCACATGGAAAAAGTCGGATGCGGATAAAGGTAAGGCCCTTCTTGCACGCTACATAGAGCAGACTGACCAGAAAGACGAGCCCGCCAGACAGAGGACCATATCGACATTCTCTCAGTTGTGCCAAGGGGTCGGGACAGACGAAGAATGCATAATCACAGCTATGACAATACGTGCGATGCTCAAGAAATCATCTAACACCGCCCTAGGCCCAGACGGCATCCGATATCGTGACCTACTGGTGATGTCAGATGATGACATGGAAGAACTGGCCAGAGAATTCAACACCAGTATCCAGAGGGGTCAGATCAAAGCGGAATGGCTACACAGCTACTGGCTGCCGCTGCCATAACCGAACAAAGACCATTCCAAGATAAGCGGCTACAGAATCATTACGATGCAGAACACTGCTGGCAAGCTACTGGAGAAAATTGTAGCACACAGACTTGCTTGTGACTTGGAACAACTCGGCTGCTTCCCGCCTACACTTGGAGGATACAGACGTAACAAAGAGTCATGGCTGAATGTGGCAGTCTTTGCTCAAGATGTTTACGAAGGATTTGCTTGCTTGCTTGCTTGTGTTCGTTGGCTTGAGCTCCAACGCGAAGTCCTGTATGTCGGATGAAGGCATCCTGTTGTCCAACATCAGTGTGATGTCATACAGGACCTGAGGTTTGCGTGAGTATCCGTTGTCCCATGTCTGGCTTATTGGTGTGCAGACTGGTGGTTCCTCGCCGTACAGGCAGACACTCTCCGACTTCGGAGGAATCGGCGATCCTACTGACTTTAGCCAGGACCCCGAAAGAACCTGTTGCCCAGGACGCTCGACGAGGACGCGTCAATATGTCTTGGCCAGTATATAACCCGGCCCTGGTGCCTTGGAAACACCTCTGCGTCCCTACGAAGGATTTCAGGTCAGAGAAGAGACATGTGCGGCCGCCATAGACTTAGAGGACGCATACAATAAAGTATCCTTCGAGCACTTGATGCAAGCCTTCCTCAGACTGAAAGTGTCCCCTCACTTTTTACGATGGATAGCTGCAGTCCTGCTCCAAAGGAAGGTGGTGCTAAGATGTAGGAGTTGGTCTTCTGAGCCGACAACGATATGTCCAGGATTGCCGCAAGGCTCACCACTGTCACCAGTACTATTCAACGCGTATACGGTGCCGATCACTGAACAACAGTTGGACGGGAGGGGTAGGACTCTGTCATTAGCTGATGACATTCTCGTGTATCGAAAAGGTCGAGATAGACAGGCGGTTGCCAATGATATGCAGGGCGAACTAGATCAAATTTCCTCATGGTGTGCGAATGACGGTGCCCTTGTCAACCCTGCAAAGGCATCGGTTACATGGTTCTCCCTAAACAACCATATTGTGAACACAGACCTGCCGGCAGTGAGAATGGATGGGAGCATTTTGAGTAGAACCCAGTCGATGACATATCTTGGCGTGAGGCTTGATCGTAGCCTGTCTTTCAGAGATCATGTCGATTATGTCATAACGAAAGCTCGAAAAGGTTTGTCAGCAATGAGAGTCATGGCGACTGCCAATATCGAGCAAAGACTGCTAATACTTCTGTTCCAAGGACTGGTGCTTTCACGCATCGAGTATGCCCTGGCCATCCTTACTGTCAGCCCTACACAGATTGGAAGACTTGAAAAGGTACAAAACGAGGCCATGCGCATCATTTTGGGCTGCACGAGAGACACCAGCTGTGTAGCAATGAGATACCTCCTTGACTTCCCGACAATGAACCACAGGATCAAGATCTGGAGAGCTCGTGCATACTTGAAAATAAGTGCGGATGAGCAGCACTCTCTGCATGAAGATATATTCAGAGAAAAGGGCAACAGGCTAAAGAGGGGAAAATCATGGATGGGTCAGGAGGAGGATATCATCAGACAGGTCTGCAGTCCTACCAGTATCAACCCCGGCAAGGAATGGGTGCCTGTGCCTCCAGCTTTAAGTGCACCTTCTCCTGCATTATCACACTTGACAGACGGTGCAGAGAACAGAATCCTACCACTGTCAATGCAGAGGTCAACGCGCTCATCAATGAACACGCAGACAGCCCCCAAGTGCTCATCTATACAGATGGATCTGTTGTAAATAAGCAGAGAAGTGCATGGGCATTTACAGCCCGTTCAGCGGGCCGAACCGTCCAAGAATCCAGTGGTGCCCACTCTATGACCACGAGCAGCATGACGATAGAGGTGATGGCAGTTACATAGGCTTTCATATGGCTGGAATCACAGCATTATACCAACGTGTGTGTACTAAGTGATTCAATGAGCATGATTCAGAAGGTCGAAGCTGGATCTGTACGTAGACAAAGCTGGATCTGTACGTAGACAGTGGACTGAGTCGCTGAGAAAGTCTGTTGTACGTAAAGTCACCTTCATCTTTGTCCCGGGACATGCGGGAATCGTGGGAAATGAACGGGCTGATAAACTGGCTGGCTCTGCACCCCCTGTAGATGGCCAGCCCATGGATCGTGCCGATGTTATTAATGCCCTTAAAGGCATGTTGAGAACAGAAAACTTTGACGTAAGTGAATCCACATCGCTGTCCAGGATGAAAGACTTGGGAGTAAGAATTGGCACGGCCAGAAACGAGAGGTACATCGGGAAAACGAGGGGCCTCGTAAACCAACACAGAACTGGCACTATTAGCCACCAACGCTGATGCCTATGCTGGGGGGGGGGGGGAGGAACTGAGCACATATGGGCCTGTCCGGAGTGCAATGAAGATACCCCAACTGATAACTGATAACTGATTTATTTCTTTTCATAATGTGATCAAAAAACTGTGACTGTTTACGTCTAATTTCTCTAATCAGTTTACGGTTTTCATTTGTTTCTTGTAGGGCTGGGTCATTGGTTTTTCTGTCTGTCCATGGTATTCTTTGCATTCTCGTCAGAAACCACATTTCCACATCCATCAGATGTTTTTCAGCTGGTCTGCTCATTGTCCACGCTTCACATCCATACAAAAGCACAGGTTCTATGCAGCAAATCGTTGCAAATGACATCATTTAATTGCTCAGGTTTTTCATCTTGCAAAAGGCTACCTTCGCCATGGCTATTCTTATTCTAATCTGAGCTAGGGATCGACGATAATATAACTTGTCATTGAGGTTTAACGGGAGGGGGTAATGGTAACATCGAAAATAGAGGACACTATTTATGAAATTATGTTAATTCTCTTCCTTTTCTGTTGTCGAGACTCCCCACTAGAGCAAAATTCCTCAACCGACTCTCGCCAAGCTATCCAATCTGCAGACAGCCATTCTTCCACTTCTGCCTTTCATCTCATGGTGTAGCATAGGCCTTCAATCAATTCCCGCCACGCCAAGCCTATCCAATCTGCAGACAGCCCATTCTTCCACTTCTGCCTTTCATCTCATGGTGTAGCATTGGCCTTCAATCAATTCCCGGCCACGCCAAGCTACTCCAATCTGCAGGACAGCCATTCTTCCACTTCTGCCTTTTCATCTCATGGTTGTAGCATTGGCCTTCAATCAATTCCCGCAACGCGCAAGCTATCCAATCTGCAGACAGCCATTCTTCCACTTCTGCCTTTCATCTCATGGTGTAGCATTGGCCTTCAATCAATTCCCGCCACGCCCAAGCTATCCAATCTGCAGACAGCCATTCTTCCACTTCTGCCTTTCATCTCATGGTGTAGCATTGGCCTTCAATCAATTCCCGCCACGCCAAGCTATCCAATCTGCAGACAGCCATTCTTCCACTTCTGCCTTTCATCTCATGGTGTAGCATTGGCCTTCAATCAATTCCCGCCACGCCAAGCTATCCAATCTGCAGACAGCCATTCTTCCACTTCTGCCTTTCATCTCATGGTGTTAGCATTGGCCTTCAATCAATTCCCGCCACGCCAAGCTATCCAATCTGCAGACAGCCATTCTTTCCACTTCTGCCTTTCATCTCATGGTGTAGCATTGGCCTTCAATCAATTCCCGCCACGCCAAGCTATCCAATCTGCAGACAGCCATTCTTCCACTTCTGCCTTTCATCTCATGGTGTAGCATTGGCCTTCAATCAATTCCCGCCACGCCAAGCTATCCAATCTGCAGACAGCCATTCTTCCACTTCTGCCTTTCATCTCATGGTGTAGCATAGGTCTTCAATCAATTCCCGCCACGCCAAGCTATCCAATCTGCAGACAGCCATTCTTCCACTTCTGCCTTTCATCTCATGGTGTAGCATAGGCCTTCAATCAATTCCCGCCACGCCAAGCTATCCAATCTGCAGACAGCCATTCTTCCACTTCTGCCTTTCATCTCATGGTGTAGCATAGGCCTTCAATCAATTCCCGCCACGCCAAGCTATCCAATCTGCAGACAGCCATTCTTCCACTTCTGCCTTTCATCTCATGGTGTAGCATTGCCTTCAATCAATTTCCCGCCACGCCGAGCTATCCAATCTGCAGACAGCCATTCTGCCACTTCTGCCTTTCATCTCATGGTGTAGCATTGGCCTTCAATCAATTCCCGCCACGCCAAGCTATCCAATCTGCAGACAGCCATTCTTCCACTTCTGCCTTTCATCTCATGGTGTAGCATAGGCCTTCAATCAATTCCCGCCACGCCAAGCTATCCAATCTGCAGACAGCCATTCTTCCACTTCTGCCTTTCATCTCATGGTGTAGCATAGGCCTTCAATCAATTCCCGCCCGCCAAGCTATCCAATCTGCAGACAGCCATTCTTCCACTTCTGCCTTTCATCTCATGGTGTAGCATAGGCCTTCAATCAATTCCCGCCACGCCAAGCTATCCATCTGCAGACAGCCATTCTTCCACTTCTGCCTTTCATCTCATGGTGTAGCATTGGCCTTCAATCAATTCCCGCCACGCCAAGCTATCCAATCTGCAGACAGCCATTCTTCCACTTCTGCCTTTCATCTCATGGTGTAGCATAGGCCTTCAATCAATTCCCGCCACGCCAAGCTATCCAATCTGCAGACAGCCATTCTTCCACTTCTGCCTTTCATCTCATGGTGTAGCATAGGCCTTCAATCAATTCCCGCCACGCCAAGCTATCCAATCTGCAGACAGCCATTCTTCCACTTCTGCCTTTCATCTCATGGTGTAGCATAGGCCTTCAATCAATTCCCGCCACGCCAAGCTATCCAATCTGCAGACAGCCATTCTTCCACTTCTGCCTTTCATCTCATGGTGTAGCATAGTCCTTCAATCAATTCCCGCCACGCCAAGCTATCCAATCTGCAGACAGCCATTCTTCCACTTCTGCCTTTCATCTCATGGTGTAGCATAGGCCTTCAATCAATTCCCGCCACGCCAAGCTATCCAATCTGCAGACAGCCATTCTTCCACTTCTGCCTTTCATCTCATGGTGTAGCATAGGCCTTCAATCAATTCCCGCCACGCCAAGCTATCCAATCTGCAGACAGCCATTCTTCCACTTCTGCCTTTCATCTCATGGTGTAGCATAGGCCTTCAATCAATTCCCGCCACGCCAAGCTATCCAATCTGCAGGACAGCCATTCTTCCACTTCTGCCTTTCATCTCATGGTGTAGCATTGGCCTTCAATCAATTCCCGCCACGCCAAGCTATCCAATCTGCAGACAGCCATTCTTCCACTTCTGCCTTTCATCTCATGGTGTAGCATAGGCCTTCAATCAATTCCCGCCACGCCAAGCTATCCAATCTGCAGACAGCCATTCTTCCACTTCTGCCTTTCATCTCATGGTGTAGCATTGGCCTTCAATCAATTCCCGCCACGCCAAGCTATCCAATCTGCAGACAGCCATTCTTCCACCTTCTGCCTTTCATCTCATGGTGTAGCATTGGCCTTCAATCAATTCCCGCCACGCCAAGCTATCCAATCTGCAGACAGCCATTCTTCCACTTCTGCCTTTCATCTCATGGTGTAGCATTGGCCTTCAATCAATTCCCGCCACGCCAAGCTATCCAATCTGCAGACAGCCATTCTTCCACTTCTGCCTTTCATCTCATGGTGTAGCATAGGCCTTCAATCAATTCCCGCCATGTCCTTTGTAGATTTGTTTATGATTTCTATACACATAGACATTGTGGACATGATGGTAGATTTTTTTTTGCATATCCTTTACAGGACATCGCTGTCAACAGCAGCATCTTTCAGCTGTCTGTTGATTTCTTGGCAAGATTACGCTCAGTAGTTTGCCATTGCTTTCTGAGCGGCCGGTCCAGTATCCCGCAAGTCACCAGCGGGGGTCGAACCGCTCCCAGTTCTCTCCCGCTACGAGACTCTGCGTGATAAACGGGATTACGGAGAAAGTGTTGTAACCCCTCGGCCAGAGAGACCTGCGATGGTAGACTACAGTGTTACTATTCTCTGCTTCTATTATGGGCCCTAGTAATACTCCCTTCAGTGAAAGGAGACATTATTGTCAAGTGTTTATTACTATGAGGAGCGGCTGGCATAGTGGCTAAGAATGCCGAGTTCTCCTTCAGAAGACCCGGGTTCGAAACCTCACTAAGGTGTGGATTTATTTCTGTCGGGGACAAACAGAAAATCCTAACATGCTCAGTTCCCGGCGACTGCACTAGCCAGGTGGCCTTAATTCCCCATTCTTAAAGCCTTCCCCCTCCCCCCTCCCTTTTTTTCGCCCTACACTACAAGGTACTATATGCAGTAGATAAGTCTTACTGTGATTTCTCGTGTTTTATTACTTTCATCTTATCAGTATATTTCGAGTGATTATTACTTTCATCTTATCGGTATATTTCGAGTGATTATTACTTTCATCTTATCAGTATATTTCTCGTGTTTTATTACTTTCATCTTATCGGTATATTTCGAGTGATTATTACTTTCATCTTATCGGTATATTTCGAGTGATTATTACTTTCATCTTATCGGTATATTTCGAGTGATTATTACTTTCATCTTATCGGTATATTTCGAGTGATTATTACTTTCATCTTATCAGTATATTTCTCGTGTTTTATTACTTTCATCTTATCGGTATATTTCGAGTGATTATTACTTTCATCTTATCAGTATATTTCTCGTGTTTTATTACTTTCATCTTATCGGTATATTTCGAGTGATTATTACTTTCATCTTATCGGTATATTTCGAGTGATTATTACTTTCATCTTATCGGTATATTTCGAGTGATTATTACTTTCATCTTATCGGTATATTTCGAGTGATTATTACTTTCATCTTATCGGTATATTTCGAGTGATTATTACTTTCATCTTATCGGTATATTTCGAGTGATTATTACTTTCATCTTATCGGTATATTTCGAGTGATTATTACTTTCATCTTATCGGTATATTTCGAGTGATTATTACTTTCATCTTATCGGTATATTTCGAGTGATTATTACTTTCATCTTATCGGTATATTTCGAGTGATTATTACTTTCATCTTATCGGTATATTTCGAGTGATTATTACTTTCATCTTATCGGTATATTTCGAGTGATTATTACTTTCATCTTATCGGTATATTTCGAGTGATTATTACTTTCAGCTTGTTTATATTTGTCATGTGTTTATTACTTTCACCTTATCGGTATTTGTCGTCTATAATGTCGTATTGCATTAGTCGACGTAGTAATTTCTTGTGTTTTTATTACTTTTAACTTACCGGTAATTGGAGAACTTGGTGACAACTGGCAAGATCGAAGGGAAGAGACCAAGGGGAAGACTGAGAAGTCAATACCTGGATGGCTTGGCCTTGTGGCATGGTCGAGACAGGAACACTGAGCTGATCCACGACTCTGATGATCGAGTGAAATAGCGAGTCATGACCGCCCACGCTTTCCGGCATGGCATATGATGGATTTATGGATGGATGGATGGATGGATGGATGGATGGATGGATGGATGGATGGATGGATGGATGGATGGATGGATGGATGGATTTATGGATGGATGGATGGATGGATGGATGGATGGATGGATGGATGGATGGATGGATGGATGGATGGATGGATTTGTCCTGTGTTTATTACATTAGTTGAGGTAGTAATTTCTTGTGTTGTTATTGCTTTCCATTTATCGTTATTTATCCTTTGTTTATTACTTCAAGTTTATCGATATTATCATGTTTGTGTGTCGTTACTTCCATCGTTAATAACAATGCTATCATCATTATTAACATCACTATCATCATCATAACTATCACCATCATCATCAATAATATAACTATCTTCATTAGTTTTAATATGATCAGTAACTTCATCATGAATATCATAATCATCACTATCATCAACTTTACCATCACTAGCAGCATTATCATTATGATTATCAGCAGTTCCCTCATTATCACTGTCATCATAATTAACATCATTATTCCCATCGTGATTACTGCCATCATCTTAACCGCCATAATCATCAGGCTAGTTGATCAAATTGTTGAAAGTCAGTTACTCACGTCTCTCCACCTTCCCATGGTCTCAGAAATTCTTTTCAGCTCTTTGCAAGTCCGAACCCCAGTATCACATCTTCTTCTTCATTCAGTACATGACATGCGGCGTTGGTGATCATGTCTGCCTTCTGTCTCTACTAATTAAAATTATTGCACCAAGCTTATTTTTATGCTTGTAAATTCAAAGAGGAGCTGGCTGGCCGAGTGGCTAGAACGCCGGACTCTCCTTCGGGAGAACCGGGTTCGATCCCTCGGTCCCCTCTGCTGTGTGTCCACCGTGACGAGGTAGAGGGGCTTGTGCGTCCCAATGACCCCAAGAGCTATGCCGACGGTAGCACAGCTACTGGTAGGGCCACCCATGTGGGACAGGTCAAGGGAGAGGGACCAGACGAAGAGACACACAAACCTGCTGCCTTGTAGGTAGACTGGGGACAGTCAAAGGCTAGGGAAAGCACCCCGAATACATGCTTGTCGAAATCGGATGTACTGAGCCACAGGCTTGACAAAGCAGTGCAACGTAAAACCTGCTGCCTTGTAGGTAGACTGGGGACAGTCAAAGGCTAGGGAAAGCATCCCGAATAAATGCTTGTCGAAATCGGATGTACTGAGCCACAGGCTTGACAAAGCAGTGCAACGTAACTTAATTCATGATGTCACAAATCAAAATTAATCGTTATGGTGCTAATCCCGTGAAGTCCCATCAGGCGGCGATAGTGCCGGGCCCCCTGCCTCGAGGGGGTCCACCCATGACTACTGGTGGTCACCTTCCCCTGTGCTGTGGAGTCAAGGCACAGAGGAGTAGGTTAAGAGCTATTGACCAAATACCCCGGACACTCAACATACTACAGTGGAATGCCGAAGGAGTTTACAAGAAGAAAGACTCCCTAACACAGCGTCTTCATAAAGATAGAATAGATGTGGCATGCATTCAAGAGACACACCTCAACGCCAATCACAAATTCTCAGTCAGAGGATATCAGGCCACACGTTTCGACCGCGAAGGACACAAAGGAGGAGTTCTAATACTTACACGAAATACAATACCTTGCAGCGAAGTATCTGTGATCTCTGACAACCAAACGGAAATTATAGGTGTTGATATAATGATAAAGGACGTGAAAATAAGAATCTACAATCTGTATAGCCCAGCAGATAAGGACCTTACACTCTCAAACATGAAAATAACTGACACAAACTGCATTATTGTCGGAGACTTTAATAGCCGTTCAGAAAGATGGGGATACCCAGATACTGACAAAAGAGGAGATGAATTGGAGGACTGGGAAATAGACTCAAATCTCCATCTACTCAACAAAGCGGATGACACACCGAGCTTCTACTCCAGAAGATGGCTTACCACTTCTACTCCAGACTTAGCTTTCTGCACAGCAGACATCCTCCACAAAATCGATCGCCATGTGCTGGACCAATTAGCAGGTAGTGACCACAGACCAATCAAGCTTGTAATGAACTATGGAGTATGTTCCACAGGAGCAAAAGCCCTTGCCCCGCTGGAATTACAAACGAGCAGATTGGGACAGATTTGCCATACTAACAGATCAAATATTGTGAAAACATAATTACACGATATGGCAACATAAAGCAAATGGTGGAAAGTCTAAACAGAGCGATAATACAGGCAGCCACTGAGTCCATTCCTAGAGGAGCGAGGAAAAATTACAAACCATACTGGACTGAAGAACTACAAAGTTTGGAGGACAAAGTTGAAGATGCCAGGAAGACAGCAGAGAGAGAACAAACAATTGAAGCGAATATCTCTCTCAAAGCCATCTCAGCAAAATATAAAAGAACAGTAAATCAAACAACAAGAGATTGTTGGAGGGAAAAAACAGAAAACCTGAATTTTGACAGGGATGGAAACAAACTATGGAAACTAGTGAAAGCCATGAACAATGAAGGACCTAGAAACAAACAAATAACAATTAAACAAGGAAATGCCTTGCTTACAGGAAAAATGGCTGCAAATGCACTAATGGAACACTAGGCAAATGCAAACCACATTGATATTACAACCGAACAGAAGAAAGCAATCAAAGACAAACAGATACATCATAGAAATACAGAGACAGCAGCAGAATATATGATGGCTAATCTAACAATGGAAGAAATGGAACAGGCAATGAATACCCTAAAAAAGAAGAAATCACCAGGAAAGGATGGAATCACAAATGAAATGCTAATAGGACTAGGCACCAAGGCAAAGAAGAAACTACTAGCAGTCCTAAATAACAGCTGGAAGAGAGGAATAGTCCCACAGGCATGGAAGGAAGCTATACTAATACCAGTCCCAAAGAAAGGAAAAGACCTGGAAGAACCAAATGGCTATCGACCTATCAGTCTACTTAGCTGTGTAGGAAAATTAATGGAACGCATTATCAATGGCAGGCTAACATGGCATCTGGAAGAAAACAAACTCTTAACACCACACCAAGCAGGATTCAGAAAGTACAGATCCACTGAAGATCAAATAACCTATATAGCTCAGGAAATAGAGGATGCCTTCCAAGAGAAAAAGCATACACTAGCAGTCTGGATAGATTTAGAAAAAGCATTTGATAAAGTATGGAAGGAAGGACTGAAAGTAAAACTGCAAAACATGCATGTTTGTGGAAAAATGTATAAATGGATCAGCCACTACCTTGAGAACAGAACTGCCAGGACAAAAGTACAAGGACAAACAAGCAAAATGATGCTGCTGGAGCAATGTGTCCCCCAAGGAGGAGTTCTTTCACCAACATTATTCCTAGTATATATAAATGACATCACAGAAAATTTTCCAGCCAGAGTACACACATCCTCCTTTGCAGATGACCTAGCCATATGGACATCTGAAGAATATATTAGTACAGCTAACAGCAGAATACAGCAAGCCTTATTAGCGCTAGAGGACTGGTCAAAATCATGGCTAGTGAAGATAAGTGAGGAGAAAACAACATGCACGGTGTTCTCCCTCTCAAATAAAACTCAGCAACCTAAGCTGGTATTGAATGGAAAAATATTGCGCCATGAAGAAAATCCAATCTATCTAGGAGTCACCTTTGATCGTCGTCTGACATGGAAGACACAGGTTGAGAAAAATCGAACAAGAGCAAGGCAGAGAATGGCAATCATGAAAAAGCTTGCTGGTACAACGTGGGGAGCAGATGAGAAAGTTCTCAAGAAGTTATATACTGGACGGGTGAGGCCAGTACTGGAATATGGCATTGCAGCTTGGGCAACAGCAGCTAAGTCAAACTTTAACAAAATAAGTAGAGTCCAAAACCAAGGAATGCGAATCATAACTGGAAGCCTGAAGACAACGCCTATTAATGAACTAGAAAAGATCACTTGTTTACAACCAATGCAGGATAGAAGAGATAGCAGAGCCCAGCAACAAGCAGAAAAATTTAGAAATTTGACAGACCACCCTATGTATAACAGGTTTAATGGTTTTGGAAACGGAAGACTGAAGCGTAGCAACTTTGTAGAAACTGCAAAACGAAGGATTAGGGCAGACCCTATACTTAATATATCAACAGTCAAGCCCATATACAATGCACACAAGTTCCCAGCTTGGAGACAGCAGCAACTGCCTGAGATGATAGAAAACATTCCTGGTATTGAGAAAAAGAACACTCAGCATGAAACCGAAAGAAGAGAAATAACCCTAAACTACATAAAAGAACATTACCCAAGCAGGAATTGGACCCATGCATATACAGATGGATCAGCCAAAAATTCAATAGAGAATGGAGGAGGAGGAATTCTCCTAAATTTAAAAAATGGAGCGAAAAAAACACATTCAATGGCAACTGGAAAATTTTCAAGTAACTTCAAAGCGGAGGTAGAGGCTCTAAAAACTGCAGCAGAAATTCTCCTGATGGAGGAAAATAAAGAGAAGCAAATAGCTATCTTCACAGATGCAAAGTCAGTTGTCTCAATACTGAAGAGCAATAACAGCACAGAACTAACTGACCTAAAAGCAGCACTCCATGGTCTATGCCAGAAATCCAAAAAAATGTGTAATATAGTGGATCCCATCACATTGCAGTATACCTGGAAACGAAGAGGCAAAGACAGTTTCGTGTCCTAGTGGCACGAAATGGAATATTGCTTGGATAGCAAATCCATTACATGGAAAGTCCGAATCGAAAGCTCACTGTGTGGATGTCATCTGCAGACTGCATACTTCTGGTTTCCGGAAGAACAGCCTATGGTGAACGGAAGGCCCAATATACGGAAGTGAGGCTAAGCAGCCATGTGCAGGACGTGACGATTCCTTGGGTGAGCCCAGTACCAGAGCGCTATGTATCGGCTCTGCAAGTATGGAAGCCTCCTTGGATGGCGGGGAATGCCCACGGTCTGCCCCTGCCTTCCCTTGAGGGCTGACCAGGATCTTTGGCTGTTCTATATGGACCAGCTGGGATGGGGGATAACACCACAACAGTGAGAGTCAAACGTCCTAAGAATCCCCCGGGAAGGTTAACCCGATCAACAAATGCCCGCAGAAGTCGGATGTGTCGGCCTAACGGCGCAAGAACGCAGCTCTGCTGTAAACAGGCACAACGCAATCACATCCGGAAAAAAAAAACTCCGGATGAACGAAGAAGAAGAAGAAGAAGAAGATCCCTCGGTAAGGTGTGGGATTTTGTTCTGTCGGAGGCAAAAAGAAAATCCTAACCTGCACAGTTCGCGGCGACTGCACTAGCCAGGTGGCCTTTACTCCTCAGGCTCAAAGACCCCTCTGTCATACATCGCAAGGTACTATATTGGCAGTAAATGGTAGTAAATTCAAAACAATGTATTTAAACACACAAGCTACAAATAGTATGTTGCACGATTTATTGCCTGGCATATTTCGCTGCATCTCGTCAGGTGCATACACAATTTGAAATTACCGTGGCGATAACAGATGTTTCACATTCGAACAAAGCCCGTGACTACGTGTTTTCATTGTTTCAGCTTCTGTATTATTCATGTATTCACTTGATATGATATACATCTCTGCAGTATGCACCTGACCAGATGCAGCGATATATGTTCTAATCCTCAGTAAGGCGTGTACTGTTTTTGTTTTTCGTCTTGCAAAAAAAAAAAAAAAAACACTAACCTGAACAGATCGCGGTGACTGCACTAGCCAGGTGGCCTTAATACCTCAGGCTCAACCCCCCCCCCCCCCCCCCCCCGCCTCCAAACTCCCTTTCTACACGGCAAGATACTAAAGGCAATTCATTCATTCATTCAGTGGCATGTCCTTTGCAGAACCTCGCTCCCATAACAACCTTCCGGAAAGCTTCTCGATCACAAGCAAGATGTCCCGCGTCTGATACACCCATCTGGAGATCATCCGCCACATCCTGCACCCATCTTCTCTTTGGCCTTCCTCTTCCTCTCTTCCCAGGCATATACCCTTCCATTATTGTTCTCTCCAAACCTTCGTGACGTTTCAAGTGACCAAAATACTTCAATTTTCTTTGTTTTATCGTCTTTAATAGCCATCCCTCCTCAATATTCAACTCTTGAAGTATGGATGCATTTGTTCTTTTCTTTACCCAAGATATTCTTAGAACTCGTCTATAACATTTATACTAAAGGCAATAGATACAGCTAATTTTAACAAATACTTTTACTCGGAAGTGTTTTTGTCCACTGTTTCAGATTACCTCAACGCATTTGACGAACTTCTAGACTATTCCTGTCCCGAGAATGAGGTCCTCAATGGGATGAGGAGCTACCATGACAACGGTCCTGAGGACAGGCGATTCATGGTCCAGTGCTGTAGTGTATCGGGCACGTCCACAAGCAGCTGTTATACAACAGGGTTCGTCAACGACTTAGACGAAGTTCTGAACTTCACCGTTCCGGATGGGAGGGCTATTAAAGGAGTTTACAGCGTCCATGACAACAACGCGCAGGACAGACGGTTTCAGTTCACCCTGTGTGATCTCGCTTCTCAAAATGTCATTGGTGTTGTCAAGCCAGCTTACATTGGTGTTGCCAAGCCAGCTTTCATTGGTGTTGCCAAGCCAGTTTTAATTAATCTTCTGGGGCTTGTCAAAGTCATTTTGGGTTAGTTTTCAGGGGTGTGTCAAAGCCAGTTTTGTTTAGTTTTCAGGGGTGTGTCAAAGCCAGTTTTGTTTAGTTTTCAGGGGTGTGTCAAAGCCAGTTTTGTTTAGTTTTCAGGGGTGTGTCAAAGCCAGTTTTATTTAGTTTTCAGGGGTGTGTCAAAGCCAGTTTTGTTTAGTTTTCAGGGGTGTGTCAAAGCCAGTTTTGTTTAGTTTTCAGGGGTGTGTCAAAGCCAGTTTTGTTTAGTTTTCAGGGGTGTGTCAAAGCCAGTTTCCGTTTATATTCAGGGGTGTGTCAAAGCCAGTTGTAGTCAGTTTTCATGGGTGTGTCAAAACTAGTTTTAATTTTAGTTTTCAGGACTAGGTCAAAGCCAGCGTTGGTTGGTTTTCAGGTATGGGTCAAAGCCAGTTGTGGTCAGTTTTCATGGGTGTCAAAGACAGTTTTGGTTAGTATTCACCGGTCTGTCAAAACCAGTTTTTGGTTAATTTTCAGAGATCAGCTTTCACTAACCTACACAGATCGCGGGGACTGAAGTAGCCAATCTCAATCCCCACCCATCCTTTTTCTTCCTACACCACAAGGTACTATAGGCAACATATGACAGTTTATGACACCAGCTAATTTTAACAAATACTCTGACTCGGAAGTTTGTGTCCCCTGTTTCAGATTAATTGTGTCCCCTGCTTCAAATTACCTCAACTCATTTGACGAACCGCTACAGTATTCCTGTTCCGAGTATGAGGTCCTCAATGGGATGATGAGCTACCATGACAACGGTCATAAGGACAGGCGATTCACGGTCCAGTGCTGTTGTGTGTCCGGCAAGTCCACAAGAAACTAGTAAAACAGGGTTCGTCAACAACTGGGATGAAGTTCTGAACTATACCGTTCCGGATGGGAGGGCTATTAAAGGAGTTTACAGTGTCCATGACAACAACAAAGAGGACAGACGGTTTGAGTTCACCTTGTGTGATCTCACTTCTGGCTACAAAGCCTGATCTCACGTGATTACAGGATGCAAATAAAATATGTTATTGCCATACACCATAGACGTCGTCGTCATCAGTTACACCGTTATCAGCAACAGTTTATACACACACACACACACACACACACACACACACACACACACACAACACATATATGTATACATTCATACATACCCATGCATGCATGCATACATGATCACAGACACACACTACTTCCGTGCATACACACAGTACTTTCTTACATAACCACACAAATACATATATGCATATATCGGATAAATAGTTGATGGCTCAACCCAAAAGAGATAAAGGATCCTCAGTTCCTCTTTCTCAATGTGATCGTGCCCGCTAAAATTAATTTAGCTGTTATTGGCGCAATGATTTGAGACCATTAAATAGAGTTTTGGAGAACCAAGGAATACCTCCAGAAAACAAAGAAATTTTTACTGAGTATCTCAAATGTCCTTAGGGGTGGTTCCTTGCCTCTCCTCTACCAACTAAATAATGAATCTAGGGTAATTTCTTACAACAATTTTACTATGACAAGAGAACTCTCAAAAGAGAAAATAACCCGTAATTTTCATCATTTATTATATATAAATGGAGTTATTGATTATACATGTAATAACATACAACAATCAATGCAGCACAATTACAAGATTATTTACATATCCATCTCTAACACATTATCTATCTCCTGGCTGTGCCACTGTATCATACATTGTCCTCAGTGTTGTATCCGGTTTTAATTATAATTATTAGGCCTCTTTTGCAGGCCTAGTTATAATCTGTGGAAGAAAACTGGGTACACCTTGGTTTTTCTCCCATCCAGTTCTTGGATCTCGGTAGCAATCAGTCAGTGTAGACTAAATTCTTGAGTGTTCTTGTTTTATATTTTTCCCCCGGTTAGATTTATTATGGCTCACTGCGTTTCTCCCCGCTTTACCTAAAGGATATGTTATATACCTGTCCTGGTGAAAATTGGCAGGAAGTTACTGTGGAATAGTATTTGGTCTCACTATCTCAGCTGCCTCACTCAGTTAAGTGGCTACTGCATTCAGTCAAGCTGCTACTACTACTTTCACAAAGTGCTGCATTCGCAAAGTCAGATCTGGATAATGACCACTAACCTGAAATTTTAGCATCCATCATAAATATAACGATATCATCAATGTGAACATCAGAACTGAAATGTTCTACATTTTTCTCAAGAACATCACAAAGAAAATACCTAAAAGAATTGTGATCCTAGGAAACTAAACTGTGGAAGGTAAAGAGTCTTGGTGCTCTCACATAGTTATCCATAACATAAGTGGTTGCTCTCCATTCCAGCTTCCATTATATGGTGTTCAAGTTTTAGACTAGCAGATGTGCAGTTTCATCTTCACCTATGCCTGTCCTCAGGTCTATCGGTTAAGTAATACCTTGATTGATTTGGAATTGAAAACTATGTTTCCCATCCCATTCTGTCCCTAGGTAATTCTCCTCATCTTTTTCTATTCAAGAAAAAGGGTCTCATACATTAAGGATTTTGCAAATCATTTCCCATTTCAATGAGTATTTGCTTATAAACAATATAAGCACATTATGGTATCATTCTTGTAGAGCATTCAGGTGCATTCTTCTTCATTAAATGCTTCAAGTGAGAAGTTTTCTTCCATTCTCATGGATGTAATATTTATTATCACCATCATCAACATCATAATAGTTTTCTTATATCATTGTCATTACAATCATTATCATTATTATCATGCTCATGACATTAGAAATCATGATTGATTGATTGATTAATTTAGGAACCGACATCACAGCATTCGGGGCATTCCCATAAGCGCTCCGTCCCCATCCTCAGCAGCCAGCGAAGAGTTCCAACACTAATAGTACCAGTAGCAATCTGATTATATGTCCGTCTCGCCTTTCCTCTGAGCGTTGATCGTTGGCCAGATCCCCTCGTCACCCCTCGCTGTCGCATTCTTGCCAGACCATGGTGATCCATTTGCTCCTCTGAGGTGTACACATGCTCCCACAAGGCCGCAACCACATCTGCTTTGTCATGCATCAATACTCCACCAAGTTTTGCAGAGCCAGCCAATCTGTCCGCCTTTTCATTCCCCAGCACACCAGCATGCCCAGGAAAAAAGATCCAGACGATGCTTGCCACCCGTGACTTCCGAAGCTAAGCAAGCCACTCTGCACGAAGCTTGCCTGTCTTCACCCTACTCAGCATGTGGAATTAGAAATCATTACATCATTCTATCATTATCATCATAATCATTATTACATTATTATCTTTACATTACAGTCATCATCATTATCCTTGTAGTACATTATTATCATTACACTAGACCATATGTGTTAACAGGAGTGACAGGAGTGACATGAACTACAAAGTGGGATCTTGCTTAAGGTACAAACACAGATGCTGGTAGTATGCGTAATGTATGATATTGGGTTTTCGTACTTAGCGCACAAAACCAGATGATAGTAACATAAATGATATTTTATACGAAAGGTTATCATGAGACTGATTGTTAGCCTAAACTCCCTTGCAGCATACACTCATTCTCAGACATAATATTCATATGTATGGATCATCATTTCACTCAGTCTTCAGACACATTCATATCTGTATGGATGATCCTACAGGAATCATTCATCAAACATCCTTATACTGGCATGTAAGGTGGGTAATGATACTTAAGTGATTTCCCAGTGATAACTTAAAATGTTTAACATCATTGATATCACAATGAAATATCTTCTTGCACAATCACTCATCAGACACATCATATCTGTAGGAATGACAATCATGCCTATGTAGGTGCTTTACACAGAATACATTCACAGATTCAACAAGAATGACATTACAATGAAATCTCATCCTTCATTAGAAATTATACTATTTCCTGGATGATATTTAGTCATGCATGCTGATGGGATTTATCAAATGATACATTCAAATCTGTTTAACAATGATGACATCACACATGAATCCTCATCAGACATGCTCTCAGCAATGACATAGCCTCATGTGGTCAGTAGGCATGCTTATGAAATTCACCAAGGATTTAGCAACATGAAATCCATGAGTCACCACATGCCCTCATCAACTACATACAATTTATGTGATATACTTAATTCACATTCAGGCATTATGAATTATAATAATTCTTGCATGGCGGTTGATTAAGTATTATTGTGTGGCCCAAATATTACTTCCCCATGTTTACAACATGGAAAATACATTTGCCTTACCACATGTGTACTTTAACATCACACAAATTATGATACCTATAGAACTCTTTTTGGTTCCCATGTGTTCCTGAAATATAAGAAAACTACTGGTTTGTTCATGTGTTTATGTATAAAAAAGCATCTACTGACTAAGACACATTACACTAGTTTGACTTATCAGTATTTACACATTTAAAATAGTTTCCTCTTACTAGTGTGGGCACCAGTACATATGTCTTTACCACTGCACTAAGGATTCTGAGTTTTCTTAAGTCTTAAGTTACCACTCTAATTCATTGTAGATTGAGTTTCATGCTTAAGAAATAAAATGTATAACATGTGTCTAATGTTTAAATTAACTAAGTTGTTTAGCTGGGAGAAAATAAAACACTGTAGTTTTTCCTAATGTACAGTTTATATATAAACTATAACAATTAAATATATTATAATTTAGTCTCCTACTAAATTAATTTATTAATAACTCACCACATGGGTTCAACAAGATGTACTCACCGACTTCTTCGGAAAGGGATCACATCTTAACTTAAATTTAAAATACATTAAAGTAAATATGGTGTTTACCTTCTTTATCAGAATGACTTCAACATGTCGACACGAATTTTCATGATCAGATTGAGATGCAATTTCTCAAAAGCAATGTCGTAGGCTGAGGATTTTTACTTTCTTCATGAATTTGATTTCGAAACTCTCACTCCTTCCGCTATTTCAGATCTTCATGTCTCATGCTGGCTTTCCGTAAAACAAATAGGCTGTTTCTCCGCCTTGCATGTGTTTTTATTTTAGTTCCCTCCGGTTGTGACGTCACAATGAGTCGATGTAAAAGTAGGATTCCCCGCAGCGCGGAACAAATTAGCCCTGAGGCGGTGTCAAACTTTAATCGTATTGGAAATATTTTTACCGCGATGTTACGCTTGTGAAAAATTATATTACAGCACACACACACGCATATACATATGTACACACACACACACACACACATCTACCTACTTACCCGCACACCTGCCTACCTGCCTGCGTACGCACATGCTACTCGCTTTCGGCTGGATCGACCTAGGAGCCCAGATCAACTGTAAGAATCTATCTCAGTGTGAACTCAAACCCACGACCACACGACCAACAGACAGGCGTCTAGCCACTGAACTAGCGCTGCTCCCAAGCTCCACTTGGTGCCTCTAAAATCTTGGAGCCCATGTCTCAAGAGCACTGCTCTGTAAACAGGTTTTACCACTCGCATGTTGGAAGAATCCGGGCTTGTGGTATGTCCGCGAGAGGAGCACCACTGTGCTGGGAGATAGGAAGGCGTCAGGTGTTGTTGGAAGCCAGCTTTGGTTAGTTTTCAAGGGTGTGTCAAAGCCAGTTTGGTCAGTTTTCAGGGGTGGGTCAAAGCCAGTTATGGTCAGTTTTCAGGGTGGGTCATAGCCAGTTCTAGTTAGCTTTCATGGGTGTGTTAAAGACAATTTTGGTCAGTTTTCAGGGGTGGGTCAAAGCCAGTTTTAGTTAGCTTTCATGGGTGTGTTAAAGACAGTTTTGGTCAGTTTTCATGGGTGTATCAATGGCAGTTTTGGTTAGTTTTCATGGGTGGGCCAAAGCCAGTTTTGATTAGTTTTCAGGAGTGGGTCAAAGCTAGTTGGGGTTAGTTTTCATGGGTGGGTTAAAGCCAATTTGGTTAGTTTTCAGGGGTGGGTCAAAGCCAGTTTTGATTAGTTGTTAGGGGTGGGTAAAGGCTAGTTTTGGTTAGTTTTCATGGGTGGATTAAAGCTAGTTTGTTTAGTTTTCAGGGGTGGGTCAAAGTCAGTTTTGATTAGTTTTCAGGGGTGTGTCAAAGCCAGTTTAGTTAGTTTTCAGGGGTGTGTCACAGTTTTGGTAAGTTATCAGGGTGACTGCGCCGTAGGCTGGCCCGCGGTATAAACAACACACAATATGTCGTGATTGTAACGAACTCACAAAGCATACTGAAAACTGTGAAGACAGGAATGCTTCGTGCAGAGTGGCATGCTTAAATTTAAAAATTAAAGATATGGAGCATCCGTTGGATCTTTTCCCAGGGCATGCAGAGAAAACTGACTGGATCTGCAGCTCTGGGTGGACTATAGGTGCATGATAAAGCAGATGTGTTCAGCGTCCTTTTGGATTGTGTGTATAGGGCAGAAAAACAGGTAGATCATCATGATCTGGAGATAATGGTGCAGCACGGATCTGGCTGACACGCAGTACTCTGCGAAATGGTCAGGCGGACATATAATCAGATTGCAGATTGTATCATTGGTATTGGAACTCTTCGTTGGTTGTTAACGATGACGGCGGCGTATGTATGAGAATGCTCCAAATGTTGCGATGTCGGTTCTTGACTCAACTCAACTTAATCCATATTATGTCTTACATACCCAAGTTTCACTCCCGCATGCACGTTGGCAAAGAACCCCACATGCTGACATTACTATGACTTTAATGTTCTATCTGTTCTCCATAATTGCCCTGACTGCCTTAGTTTTTTAGGCAACTGGGAAGAAGGTAATTGGTCATTGCTGTACTGCATGCTAGTGACCACACTGAAAGTGGTGTGTAACCAATGCCTCTATAACCAGATCCTCTGCTTACCGTCGCAAATGTGATACCATACCAAACAACTACATGTGCTCGCATTTATCATCATCATCATAGTCATCAAGTGCATTGCCTGCTAGCGCAAACGTTCATGTCTCTCCACAGATTTCGGTCTTTGTTCTGGATCTAATCTGCGGGTGACATTCCTCCATGCCACTGTTTCAGTCCATCCAGCATTATTTCTCTTGATCTGTCCCTGCCTCTCTTTCCCTTGATCTTCCCAGTCGTCACGATATTATCCATTGCATCTCTTCTCATCTCATGACCAAAGAAAGTGTTTTGACTCATTCTTATTGTTGAGTATAATGTTTTAGTTTCACTAGAAAATCTTTAATTGGATATAACCCGGTTGGCGATAGAATTCTCACTGTCAGACTTAAAGGCCATTAGAAAAACACAACTCTCATGCAGATATATGCTCCTACTTCAACAGCAGAGGAAGACGAAATTGAAGATTTTTACAGCACACTGCAAGACACATTAAATAAGAGTGGTAATAATTTTTTTTTCCGCGTTTCCATCCTGTTTCAGGATATTGCGGTCAACACCAGCATCTTTCAGCTGTATGTTGATTCCTAGGCTAGATTACGCTCATCAGCACGCCACGACTTTCTGAGCGACCGGCTCCATACTCTCGTAAGTCACTGGCGCTACTCGAACCCCTTCGAATTCTCTTGCGCTCACGTCAACCACGAGAGTATTCGGGGTTACGGAGAAAGCTGCTAACACCTGAGCCAGGGAGATCGGTAGTGGTCATAATGACATAATAATAATAATCGGAGATTTTAATGCAAAAGTTGGTACAGGAAGAACTGAACATAAGAGACATGTTTTAGGAAAATTGGGATTGGGAAATAGAAATAATACAGGTGACAAATGAAGTGAATTGTGCATAGAAAATGAATTAATGATAGCCAACACACTTTTTAAACAACACCCAAGAAGACTTTTCATGTGGAAGTCATCGGACAGTACTACCAAAAACCAGATAGATTATATTTTATACAAAGAAGATGGAGATCAAGCATAACAGCGGCGAAAACCCTACGAAGTGCAGACTGTGATACAGATCATCAGTTATTAGAAGCAGATATGAAAGTAAAACTCAACAAGCTTAGCCGAGGACAAAGGCTACTTCATTTTGATCTCACAAAAATAGCAGATGCATACAACGTTGAGGTAAAGAATCGTTTTGGCGTCTTGATGTCTATACAGGAGGTATGGGGAGTCAAGCCGTCTGACTCATGCTCCGAAGGTTGTGGGTTCGATTCCGGGCCACGTCCTTCGGTTCACGAGTGCATTTTTTCGGAGACTCCTGAGGGTCGTCGCTTGAGCTACGGAGTTCGTGCTTTGTGCGACGCTTTCAGCGATGCGGAAAGAGACTGGGTCATATGGGATAAAAACCTGGTGCAATGAAGTCGACCCTGTCGACTTTTAAGCGGCGTTATTTTTTAATTTTTAACAGAAGGAATTGACACCTGATCTACTGGCAGTACAAGCTAGATATGTCTTGATAACTGCGGCCGAAGATTTAATTCCGACCAAGGAATAGCAACATAAGCCATGAAATACATCAGACACGATATAATTAAAACAACGAAGGGAACTTAAATAGAAAGGATGTGAATCCGATAACAGCAGGGTGAAGTATACATCTTTTACTCGAGAAATAAGAAAGAACACAAAAATTGACAAAAACCAAAATATACAAGACTGCAGTACCAGAATGGAGCAATATCATAAAACTGGAAAAGATTACGAAATATTCAAAGAAATGAAGTTATTGACAAGAAATGTTCAACCTCAATTAAATGTTATCTGTGACAAGTTGGGAAATACCTTAACAGAATCTAGACAAATTCTAGAAAGATTACAGAAATGTTGCAGTGGAATGTATGATATGAATGACAGTGAGGATATGAATGTGATACATGAACCAATGACAGCAGGTACATTACTTCATCCCTCATTAGATGAAATTGCATAGGCAATAAAGAACCTGAGGAATGGTAAATTATCCGGATGTGATGAGATACCAGCTGAACTAATTAAAGGGGAGGAGAAGAAAGCATACAAATTTATCGCGCATTATGTAAAAATATATGGAAATATGGTATATGGCCAAAAGATTGGAAGAAAACAATCTTCATTCCAATACCAAAAATGGCAACCTGAAATTATGCACCAACTATGGTGAATTGAACTGTTGCCCTGATCAGCCATGCAAATAAAATTCTACTAAAAATCATAATGGGAAGACTGCGTAAGAAAATACAAGAAGAAATTAACGTGTTTCAGGCTGAGTTTAGACAAGGAAAAGGAACAAGAGATCACATACTCAACATGCGTTTAATAATAGAGAAGTGTGGAGAATTTAATGTAAACTTCTTCTCGCGTTTTGTGGATTATTCAAAGACATTTGACTGTGTACAACATTAGAAACTTTGGGAAATCATAAGGAATATGTGCTTTCCATCACATGTAGTACAACTCATAAAAATGCTCTATCTAGACCAACAAGCAGCGATTAGAATATATGGCGAGACATCAGACTGGTTTGACATCAAGCAAGAAATCCGTTAGGGGTGTGTTCTGTCTCCCTATTTGTTTTACCTGAACGCCGAAATATAATGAGAAATGTCAGAGATGATATAAACAGGGGAGCAATATGCAGAGGGGCTAATAGACTACAATGGCTGGGGGCATATAGAAAGCATGGAAGATAATAGGGAAACAAAACTCGCTTACACTCAGGAAATAAATGACCGTAGACCCCGAGGTAGACCAAGAAGACGGTGGAGAGAGATAATATATATATATATATATATATATATATATATATCTATATAATATATATATATATATTATATATATATATATATATAGTATATATATATATATAATATATATATATATATATATATATACAGACGACAAGCACTTGAAATCAACGACTGGCAAGAGAAAGTCAACCAGGAGACGAATGGAGACGGATTGTATCTGCAGCAAAGAACCTCAATGGCTCGGAACACTGAAGAAGAAGAAGAATATGCAGAGGATACAGTATTGCTATCCACAACACAGGAATGGTATAGAAAACCTAATAACCTCAACCCAATTGAATAGAAGAAATCACAAATAATATCTTGATATAGCATAAACACAGATAATGCATACATATAAAACTAATATGGAGAAAGAAATATATGCTAATGGGGAAAAATTGGAGGTGGTGAAAAATTTCGAATATCTTGGTTAAACAATGAAAGAAATTAAAAGAGGAATATCTATTGCTCTTCAAAGACTAAAACAACTGAATAAACCTTGGAGTGGGACAGACAAAACTACCAAAAAAAAATAGATTTTTAAGAACATGCATCTTTTCCATAGTTGTAATAGTATAGTAATTTTTCATAAGGTGCAAAATACACCTGTGAGACTTGGAGACTTATTAAACAAAATGAACGGAGCATAAGTGCCTTTGAATACAAATGTTTTAGACGAGTTATAAGATTATCTTGGATAAAGAAAAGAACAAATGCATCCATACTTCAAGAACTTAATATTGAAGAATGTTGGCTATTAAAGACGATAAAACAAACAAAATTCAAATATTTTGGTCACTTGAAACGTCACGAAAGTTTGGAGAGAACAATAATGGAGGGGTATATGCCCGGGAAGAGAGGAATAGGAAGGCCAAAGAGAAGATTGGTGCAGGATGTGGCGGATGATCTCCAGATGAGTGTATCGGATGCGGGATATCTTGCTTATGATGGAGAGATTTTCCGGAAAGTTGTTATGGGAGCGAGGTTCTGCAAAGGACATGCTACTGAGTGAATGAATGAATAAAAGTTTCACTAGTCCCTTTCAGACAGTCGTTGTGACGCTTGTATAGCAATAGTCAATTTATTGAAATCAACTGAAAATAAACGCAGCAGCAAACTTAGAATATTCAGTTCTATGGTAAATCATTACATCTGTATGGGTCAGAAACAAGAAGAACAATGAACAAGATTACAAATCAACTACAAACATTCACTAAATGGCGCCTTCGTAAACCATAAGGAGTACAAAAGTATGACAAAATCACCAAAGTGGAGCTTACGGAAAGAACTAGACAAGTACCAGTGAACCAACGGGCGAAGAAAAAGGCGTTGACGCTAGATAGGCTATTCCATACATGGAGAAAACCCAAGAATAGTACAACCAGAAAAAGCTTTGTCTGGAACCCACAAGGCAAAAGTAATAGAGGAAGACCTAGAGACTCGTGAAGAAGAAAAGTAGAAATAGAAATGTGCAATATGGGGAGGACATAGGCAGAGCTGCATGGCATAGCTACACATAGGAGGACTTTGAGTGGGTTGGTTTTGTCTCAAAGGGAGATAGAGGACAAAAGAAGAAGAAGAAAATCTGTGCACTCCGCTCTGTCAGTCAGTGCTCACGCCTTCAGATGTATAGGGCATGTGGTGTTAGCCCATCAATGTATACACCAATCAACTCTTCATGGGGGATGTGATCAATGTCGCCTCAGCCGCCTTAACTTCCACAGACATTTCCTGGTACACCTTTACGGCTGGGTCGATCTGGGAACCCATGCGCATTTTAAAACGCCGCATGTATGTGCATTCGAACCCATGGCCTCCGGGCTGGCAAGCAATCGTCTAGTCCAATTGTTCTCAACCGGTGGGTAACCCCCCCCCCCCCCCGGGGGAGTTTTAGGGTTTCCTGGCGGGGGGGTGAAGATTAATACAAGATCGTGTTAATACAAGAACCGATTACTGGATATTGTCTTTCCCTCCATACTTTACGGGTCTGTACTTCTCGCCCATCTGAAATTCGGTTTATAACGTAAGTAGACACGCATATCACGTTTTATGTAGACGTCTAGACTTGTTCTAGTATGTTTTATTAAATTTAGCTTCCATTGTTACGTATACTGGGAGCGCGGAGGGGGGAGGGTGGATTTAAAGGGAGGAAATACAAAAGGGGGTGGGGGAATGAAGTTCTGAACATATGGTGAAGTGGTGCATGGGCCACACACAAAAAAAGGTTGAAAATCACTGGTCTAGTCTCTGCAAAGGTCTAGTCTCTACATTACCCACAAAAATAGTCTAAACACTTGAAGGTCCTCTGCGGTATGATCCCATCAATCCCAAGTCGATATTCTAGACAATTTTACGTAGAGCCTGAGCGCACAAGGCTTTCCTCTTCTTCTTTTGCCCTCACTCTCCAATTACAGTAGTTTGCCATGGCTTTCTGATCGAGAAGTGAACGTTGCAGTCCAACTTAATGCTGGTGTAGGGGTTGAACCATCTACCTCGCCATCAGCGCACTGGAAATTTAAGCACGAGAGGCCTTACCCCTTAGACCATGTCGAAGTTAAAACAAAATAGACATCGGGTACAAATCCATACACAGTTACATTGACTCCTCGTACCACCTTAGACACGCCGTACGTCAAGTACAAGCAGGTGTGATAATGTCAACTAATTAGAAGTTATCGATGATTCGTCGGGATATTTACCAGCCATGCCAACCTATAAGTAACGATTACCTTCGTTTCATACCAGCCGACCTGTTACTGTGGTTATAGAGTAATTTTTAAGCAGGTCAGAAAGACGCCAATAATGTTAGTACCGAGGCAAAGTGTCAGTGTCTTTCATATTCAGTAGAAATAGGAAGAATTTAGTCATTGTGATTCAATAGATTGTGCCAGGAAATAGTTTCGCGATGTGTCTACTAAATAACGTTTGGCCATCAAAGTAACTGACCGTCAAATTTGTGTTAACACCAGTACTGTAACTGCTCTGTGGCCAAGGGATTAAAGGCGCAATTCGAAATCCCGAAGACAGCGTTCGAAACACAGCTGCTGGCGATTTGGAAGCATACTACCTTGCGTTGGTTTCTCATACAAAGGTATGCGTGCCGGTCGCTCAGAAATCAATGGCAAACTACTGAACGTAAACTTGCCAAAACATCACGAATAGCCCAAAAAAAAAATGCTGGGGTTGACTGCGACGTCCAGTAAAGGATGTGCAACTTTTTTTTTAAAGTATCGATGCCTATCTTATCTAGTTTAAATAGGGAAAATTTAGTCATTCAATAGATTATTGTAGAAATTAGTATTGGGAAGTGTTTACTAAATAACGTTTGGACGTCAAAGTAACTGAGCGTCAAATGTGTGTTAACACCACTACTGTATGGGAATCACCGATGCTCGCCTGCCGGTCTCGGAGCGGATTTATATTTTTAAATTTTACCTAGCCACCATCGGCTCCGTGGCAAAGTCATTACGGACGCAGTTCGTAATCCCGCATACCGCGTTCGAAACACATCTGTGGGCGATTTAGCAGCGTGCGGCTTTGCGTTGGTCATTTTATGAAATGGTATGGGTGCCATGGCAATGGAAAACTATTGAACGTAAACTTGCTCAGGAATCAAGAACAGCCGAAAAAATAAATGCTGGGGTTAACTTCTACGTCCAGTAAAGGATATGCAACTAACTTGGGCCACCAAGTCGACGCAGACTAAACTGACTACCATGACATGTCTTGGGTAAAGGCGACAGGTGCCACTCAGGCAACATCATCCAGACAGTGCCGAGTGGTCCATAGAAATATGCCCAATGTGTGTTGTGCCATGTAAAAGGGCTCTTCGCCTACTTACTTGTAATACTACTATTGGGTTCAGTGGTGGCGAAGGTTGTCTTTTGCAAGATAGGAAACATACTGACCATACAAAGGTGTCAATTGCAACGAGAAAAAGAGTGTTGAAGTGCTACATAGATTGTATGGATGTGAGACGTGGGCAATGAGCAGACAAGCTGAAAAACATCTGATGGTAGTGGAAATGTGGTTTCTGAGGAAAATGCAAAGAATACCATGGACAGACAGAAAAACCAATGAGCAAGTACTACAAGAAGCAGATGAGGACCGTAAACTGATTAGAGATATTAGACATGGACAGTCTACATTCTTTGCACACGTTATAAGAAAAAAATAAACTAGAGAACTTGGTGACAAATGGGAAGATTGAGGGGAAAAGAGCAAGAGTAAAGCACGTAGCCACGTGGAAATGGTCGAGACTTGATCACAGAGCTGATCCCCAACCGGGGGGAATTTCTGGGATGGATCCTTTTTTGAGGG
>JACEFZ010019821.1:0-27954 GCA_014155875.1 Cepaea nemoralis
AAAAAAACAGATGATGGCAGAAGTGAAATGGAAATCAAAAAGAGAATAGGAATGGCCAGAAATGCTTTCAACGGCATGAAATCAGTATTAACATCTAGAGAGATTAATAAATAACGCATTAAAAATGAGAATTGTCAAATACTACGTATATTCAACGCTACTGTATGGCGCGGAATCCTGGACATTGAACAAGCAACTAGAAAGTCGCATAGAAGCCCTGGAGATGTGGATATACAGACGAATAGGTCGTATTTCATGGAAACAAAAACAATCAAATGCAGAGGTCCTAGAAAAACTAGAATGAAGAAAGAGTTGATGAAAGAAATAAAGAGGAGACACGTGAAATATGTTGGCCACGTTAAAAAACATGATACTCTTATAAAAACCATACTAGTAGGCAAGGTTGAGGGCAAGCGAGCAAGAGGTAGACAACGATACAAGTGGGAGGATAACATCAAGAGATGGACGAACATCAGCCTGACAGAATGTACAGTCAAGGCGACAAACACACAGTGTTGGAGATCAATTGCAGCCAACCTTCATGGCGGAGACGGCACCTGATTGATTGATTGATTGATCCTCAACAACGGCAGCTGGTAGACTGTTGGCAGCCCTTTTAGTTGTTATATACAGCCCTCTTGGAGAGTTGAGATGTAGCCAATGCTCTTGTAGTAGATGTTCCCGATCAACTATTCCAGAATGTTCACAATACAAACTTGTCCCTTTTACGCACGTTAAATCGTATTGGGTATATGGTGCTACACCCATATTTCCATAGACCTAGCGGCACTCTATGGGTGGTGTCAGTATCACAACAATCGCCTTTGCTTCCCAAGACACTTCCTGGCATCACCGTTTAGGCTGGGTCAGTTGTAACCCAGGTCCGTTTTTAAATACAACACAGACAGAAGAAAATCTATACATATAACATATAGCACATAAATACCACATACAACACAGAATGAAGCAAATCTAAATATGTAACATGTAGCATATAAATACCAAATACAACACATAATGAATCAAATTTAAACATCCAATATGCAGTACATAAATATCAAATGCAACACAAAATGAAGCGAAACTAAACATATAATATGCAGTATATCAATATTAAATACAACACAGAATAAAGCCAAATTAAACATACAAAATGCAATACAGAAGGAAGCAAATGTAAGCATGTAGCATATCAATATCAAATACAAAACCTCTGACACTTATTTCCTTGCATATCTTAAGCTTCTCTCTTACATTTTACACTACCGTGTTAGGGTTCATTGCCTTTAATATTTTAGCATAATTTATGCTAATAAGCAATCATGCATGCAAGTAGAGCAATGGCATACTTCATCATCATCATGTGCCATACCGGTAAGCGTGGGCGGTCATGTCTCGCCATCTCACTCGATCAACAGAGTCGTGGATCACCTCTGTGTTCCTGTCTCGACCAAATCACATGGTCAAGCCATCTAGGTATTTACTTCTCTGCCTTCCTCTTGCTCTTTTCCCCTCAATCTTGCCAGTTGTCACCAAGTTCTCAAATGTATGTCTTCTCATAATGTGACCAAAAAATATTGACTGTCTACTTACTTGAAATACTTACAGCTGCTTATATTTTCAAAAGCTAAAATAGCACGTAGAATATTGTACAATTCTTGTATAATTAATGTTATAAGAAATTGTCTGTGTATGGTAAAATACTTTAAGGCACTTAGAAGTTCGACAGAATCGAATGATTCCTGGTCCCGTGTGGCTAAACTCCGACCTTTGTCCGTTCTAGTTTCTGCATTCCCTACAAAAAGAGCAAATATTAAAACGGTTTGGTTGCGTTCACAATGCTGCCCAAACTAGGCATTTTTTTTTTTTTTTTTTTTTTGCGTATTCTTTACAGGACATCGCTGTCAACATCAGCATCTTTCAGCTAATTGTTGATTTCTTGGCAAGATTACGCTCAGTAGTTTGCCATTGCTTTCTGACCGGCCGGCTCATTTATTCCGCAAGTCACCAGCGCGATAGAACCGCTTCCAATTCTCGCGCGCTGCGAGACCTGCGTGGATAAACGGGATTACGGAGAAAGTCGTGTAACCCCTCCACCAGAGAGACCGGCAAACTAGGCATACCATACAGAAAAACTATCATTTCTAACATAAGCTCATCTGTATAAGCGCATAAAGGCAGTTTGTGTGCTTTATTCTCAAGACCTTTTTAAATACATTGACATAATTTCAACCACTTTAATTCATCACCACCACGTTGCGCTGGGGTTTAACGAGTTGGTATGGGAGCCGGTCGATCAGAAAGCTTTGCAAACTACTGAACGTAAAACATGCCAAGACATCAACAACAGCAGTAACATGCTGGTGTTAACAGCGATGTCCTGTAATATGAGATATGCACCCAAAACAAAACAAAAAATCATCTTCCGCTTTTGCCGTCAAGCGGCGTGGGGAGGGATAGTTGACGTTCCAGCCTCAGACACGTGAAACTAGTTAGTATCATTTCGTGTGATTGTATAAAAGATCACAATGATTGTACAAAATTCTACAATGATTGTACAAAGAGCTACAATGTCTAGTACCCAGCAGGATCTGAAATTAAACTCCAGGAATTAACTTTTTGAAAGGGAATTTATAGCGCGGCATGGACGAGACAGGAACACGGAGCTGAACCACGACTCTGGTGATCGAGTGAAATGGCGAGTCATGACCGCCCACGCTTTCCGGCATGGCACATGATTGATTGATTGAGAGACGTCTAACGCGCTCGAGCTCAAACTGTCTCTACTAATCGCGGCGGGGTGGGCTCATTCGATACCGTGAGCTGGACCTAAATGTTGACTTCTCGTCCTAAACTTGGGGATGTAAATTACAAGTACCTCAGAAGTTGGAATGGGCTCACCTGATGAAAAGGGGACACAGGTAATAAGGAAAGCTATCACTCACGCAAAATCAGACCAGTTCACTCACTACCAGAAGTAGAAACTACTACTACTACTACTACTACTACTACTACTACTACTACTACTACTACTACTACTACTACTACTACTACTACTACTACTACTACTACTACTACTACTACTACTACTAGTACTAATAGTCGTTGATGCAGCAGCCGCAGCAACAGCAGAGTTGTAGTAGTAGTAGTAGTAGTAGTAGTAGCAGCACCAGCAGCAGCAGCAGTAGTAGTAGTAGTAGTAGTTAGTAGTAGTAGTAGTAGTAGTAGTAGTAGTAGTAGTAGTAGTAGTAGTAGTAGTAGTAGTAGTAGTAGTAGTAGTAGTAGTAGTATTAGTAGTAGTAGTAGTAGTAGTAGTAGTAGTAGTAGTAGTAGTAGTAGTAGTAGTAGTAGTAGTAGTAGTAGTAGTAGTAGTAGTGTATCTAGACTACACTCAATTTCAAAGCTAGCGAAGACAAACATTAATAGTTAATTATAAGGAGCGTTCATTTGAAATCCGTTCGTGCCGCACCGCGCGTAACTGCGTACGTTCAACATGATCATGTTATAGTCATGTGGTAAGTACTGAAAAATAAATAAAATAGCACGTGATTATAGTCCCATGATGCATAGGTTCTGTTTCTGACCGTTGGGAAAATAGCCGGGTTGATCCAAAATCCGTCCAAAGAAGCTCAAAGAACAGGGATTCAGTCTCTTTCATTTGAAAGATGTCGACCAGTGGACATTCATCGTAGAATGCAGGCAGCGGACGGTAGCAAATGCATGTCGAAGACAACAGTGACAGACTGGGCACGAATGTTTCGGAAATGACGTCGGTTTACGACAGATCTTCGACGGCTGGGTCAATCGCATATTGTTGCAATGGAAAAATAAACATCGCCAAAATTGATGCAGCAGTACAGTTGAAGCATACGTTCGCTAGCGAAATAATGTATATGTCAATTGGGACAATTCAAAAGGTCGTTCGTAAGAAACTGCAATATCGGAAAGTGTGTTCACAGTGCGTACCACGGATGTTGAGCGACCACCAAAAAGAAAAACGCATGGGATGGTGTTTGAACCACTTGCTGCATACAGAGTCGAGGGTGATGCATTTCTTTTCCGCATATTGGCAGGCGATGAATAATGATGTCATCACTTTGAGCCGAGCACACAAAAGAGAGAGCATGCAATGGAAGCATGCTGGATCACCAAAAGCCAAAAAATTCAAGTTACAGGTTTCGACTGGTAAGGTTATACTGAGCGACTTTTTTTTACCATGAAGGGCTATTGTTGGCCGACTTTAAAGAACCCAGTGTCAACATCAACTCTACCCACTATTTCCAAATACTAGACAAGCTGCAAACAGCCATCAAGAATAAACGACCCGGCATGCTTTCTCGCGGTGTGATTTTGTTGCACGATAATGCTCGTCCACATGTCGCAAAGATTGTGCAGGAAGCATTAGCTTGGAAGAAGTGGGAAATTCTGCAACATTCAGCCTATAGTCCTGATTTGTCACCATGTGATTTTCATTTGTTCGGACCAAAAAAAAAAGCTCTCAAGGAGCAACGATTTCCTACAGATGCAGACGTAATGAACGCGGTAAATAAACACTTTGTTCAGTGAGCAACCACAATCCTTTTTTTTTTTTTTTGCGTACGGCATTCGCCGCCTACCTAAGCAATGGGATGCTTGCCTGAATGCCTACGGCGACTTCTTCTGACCAACCCATGGTGCATAATTCAATCAAAATGAATGCTTTGTTTAATTCTACCACACCTGTTAATGTTTCTTTCATGCTTTTGTAATAAAGCCATTGGAAGGGGTTTCGAATGAACGTCCCTAATATTTTTCTTTTTTTTTTACAAAATACAGAAACAACAACAACAAAGAAAAACATGTGACTGGGTTAAAAATAATTACCAGAAAATAAAGCACAACTTACTCTGGTTTCTTGTAGAGAATTGCTCGCCTGTTTCTATTGATGTCATACTGGCCATCAGGACAGGTTGGGGAAGGAATTTTCGTGCACTTTTGGCATGTGGAATCATACTGCTGCGCTCCACTGCACTCGTTTGTTATTGGCGCTCCTACCATGGGGAAGCAGGTATAGAGCATTGATTATATGTTTACTGTATGACAACACAACCTCAAATGGTTACGCTATTATATATCTCTTAGACATCGGCGAGTGTGTGTGTATATATATATATATATACACACACTCGCCGATGTCTAAGATATATATATATATATATATATAGGTGCGGGGTAGATGGTGGTAATGCTCATACAACTAATTGTGAAACAAAGGCGAGTTTTCAATCAACAAGATTATAGAAGATGTGAAGTCTATAGTCCCCCCCCCCCCCTCCAAAAGAAATCAGGAGCCTTGGAATGTGATCAACATAGAACAATTAGTATAATGAGTCACATCACAAAGATTTTGCTAAGAATTATCATGCAAAGAGTGAGGAAGAAAATACAACCTGAAATAGGGGAAGAACAATGTGGGTCTGTGGAAGGAAAGAGTACAGTAAATGATGTGCCTATGCTGCGATCAGTTATTGAACATTCTATAGAAGTAAACAAAGATATACATCTTTGCTTTATTGACTACACAAAGGCTTTCGATAGAGGAAGACATGTCAACATGGTAGATATGCTTGCAGATCTACAAATTGATGGGAAAGACATTAGACTTATAAAAAACATATATCTAAACCAACAAGCTGCCATCAGAATTGATAATGAAGTGGGACAATATCAGCCTATTAAGAGAGGTATGAGGCAAGGATGTGTAATGTCTCCAGACTTATTTTCCCTATACAGTGAAAATATTTTCAGAAATGTAGAAGATGTAAATGGAATCAGCAATGGATGACGAAACATCAGTAACATTAGATATGCAAATGATACAGTATTGATTGCAGACAATGAGCAGGATCTGCAACAATTAGTGGATGCGGTTGTTGCACACAGTGAATAACTGGGGTTAGGATTAAATTATAAAAAGACACAGATTATGGTCGTCACTAGGAAGAACGAAATACCACAATGTAGTAATATAGAAGCAAATGGGAATAGTCTTCAACAAGTGAATCGGTACAATTATCTCGGAACAGTCATAACATCTGATGGGAGATGCTTTGAAGAGATTAGAACAAGAATTTCCATGGCGAAAGTAGCCTTCAGCAAGATGAAAAACATATTGACCAATAAAATGATGTCAGTTGAAAAGAGAAAAAGAGTGTTGAGGTGCTACATAGAGCTTGTTATTTTGTATCAATGTGAAACTTGGACAACGAGCAGTCAAGCTGAAAAACATCTGATGACTGCAGAAATGTGGTTTGTGAGGAGAATGCAAAGAATACCATGGACAGACAGAAAAACGAATGACCAAGTACTACATGAGACAAATGAAAATAGTAAATTGATTAGAGAAATTAGACGTAGACAGTTAAAATGTTTTGGACATGTTATGAAAAGAAATGAATTGGAGAACTCCTGGATAACTTGGCCACATGGCATGGTCGAGACAGGAACGCTGAGTTAATCGACGTCTCTGGTGATCGAGTGAAATGGCGAGTCATGACCGCCCATGCTTTCCGGTATGGCATATGATTGATTGAGTATATAGTACCAATGTTCTGACTCGTAATTGAGAAATAAAGGCTAGTTATCAATCAACAAGATTATAGAAGATATGGATACAATTATCCACAAAATCTACTTGGTGTTGGTCGCAAAGTCCTGCAAAATGCATGCAACATGTTCTTGAATGAATCAGTATGGTTATTATAGAAGGGTGGGGTAGATGGCAGCTCTGCTCGGATGTTCATTTCTTGAACAGAGGAGAATAATCAGTCAACATGATTATAGAAAGGTGGGGTAGATGGCAGCTCTGCTCGGAAGTCTAATTCTTAAACAGCAGCGAGTAATCAGTCCATATGATTATAGAAGGTGTGTGTGTGTGTGTGTGTGTGTGTGTGTGTGTGTGTGTGTGTGTGTGTGCGCGCGTGCGTGCGTGCGTGTGTGTGTGTGTGTGTGTCTTATATAAAATTATCAGATGAAAGTAACGACGTCTCTGAAAGCATAATACAGATTGGTTGATTGGCTGGTTTGTTTGATTGGTTGGTTGATCGGTCGCTTTGCTGGTTTGTTGATTTCCCGGTTGGTTAGTTGGCTGGCTGGTTGGTTTATTGGTTAGTTGGATGGTTGGCTGGTTGTCTGGTTGTTTGGCTGGTTGGTTGGTTGGCTGGCTGGTTAGCTGGTTGGTTGGTTGGCAGGCTGGTTGGTTGGCTGGTTTGGTTGGGTTGGTTGGTTTGTTAGTTGGCTGGTTAGTTGGCTGCTTAGTTGGTGTGTTGGCTGGCTGGTTGGTTGCTTGGCTGGTTGGTTGGTTGCTGGATTGGTTGGTTGCTGGGAGGGTGGGGGTGGGTTGGTTGGTTGTCTGGCTGGCTGCTTGGTTGGTTGTCTGGCTTGTAGGTTGGTTGGTTAGTTGGTTATTTTTTTGGTTGATTGGTTGGTTGGCTGGTTGGTTGGTTGGCTCGCTGGTTGGCTGGTTGAACCACTGCATGACTGACTGTTAACTCATACATTCCAAGCAATGGACGTTAAGGTGCGGTTAAGGTCGTGTCAACGTCGTCTGAGCCACTAAAATGGCTCACATCTCTCTGAGTCAGGTGCCCCCTTACCAAAGTGCCATCTCTACCTCTTACCAAAGTGCCATCTCTACCCCTTACCAAAATGCCATCTCCACCCCTTACCAAAATGCCATCTCTACCCATTACCAAAATGCCATCTCTACCCCTTACCAAAATGCCATCTCTACCCCTTACCAAAATGCCATCTATACCCCTGACCAAAATGCCATCTCTACCCCTTACCAAAATGCTATATCCACCTCTTACCAAAGTGCCATCTCATCCCCTAACCAAAGTGCCATCTCCACCTCTTACCAAAGTGCCATCTCCACCTCTTACCAAAGTGCTATATCCACCCCTTACCAAAGTGCCATGTTGCAGATCTTCTCCTGGCACTGAAACCAACGGGGTGTACAAGACCGGTGTTGGAACTCCACATCCAAAGAGACATGTCAGGAAGTTACCAGCTCATGGTTCAGCTCAGGACATTCGGACTGACTGAGATCAGACGTATGTTGGTCATGCTTCATTCAATATCTCACATGATAGCAGTAAATATCTTCCACTAGCCAGGTGACATAAGCCTGGGTCATTGACATTGAGTTGAGTGACCGGGCATGAGGAAGAATGGAGATGAGAGTGGGAGACAGTAAAGTGACTGACCTGGCTATGAGAAAACAGCCAGTCCTGAGAAATAAAATAATGGGAAGGGTGAGCGTGGACCCTAGGGGATGGGGGAAGGACAGGTTAGCTTTGTGTGAAGTCAAGGGACTTCAGGCAGTTGATGTGTAGAGGCCGAACTGATCGGTAGTCTAAGGAGAAGCGGAGTTAGAGATCTCCGTGTTGTGTTGTTCTCCGAGTTATGAAGACAGGCCTGAACCAGAGTGGGTTCTATAGGGAGTGAGGGCCTAAAACCCAGAGTGGGTTATATAGTTGAGCAGTGGCTCCGACCCAATGTGTGGGTTGTATTGTAGGATTTCCAGCCGTGGATAGTAGCTGGATTACCTGTCTTGTGGATTGAGATAAGAGGCAGGCCGTGAGAAGGCATTGATGTGTGCTGGTTAAATTGTGAGGAGGATATTTATATTCTATGGATTTACATTGTTTCTGGATATATATATATGTTCCGTCTGTCCGTCTTATTTCTGGAATAAATGATTATGTGCGCCAACTCAACCTTGTTTCATGACTGGTGAAGGTGCACTTCTGGGGTGAGTTGGATTAAGAGACAGTTAGATAGCTCAATTGACACACCATGAACATCGTTACCTAGACAACGACCATCACACGACAATATCAAGTAAAGATCATCAAGAACATTGATATTATCATCAAGAACGACGTGTGACATCTGGGTGCTCGTCGCTTAGTAAGGAGTATCTGAGAGCTCGTCCGATCAAGAACAATATAGACAGTGTTGTCATTCTGAGATATTTGTGGGCTCTTCGCGGAGAGAGGGTGGACAGCGGAGTGTGTCCACCGTATAAACACTGAGTTTTTCCCGTGCGGGAACTGGCTACAGACAGTTCACGTCATGTCCACTACAGGTGAATTGGAACCAACCATATCGCTAAAGCGAGTGGGGGTGTCAGAGAATTAACGCAGCACAAAAGTATGCACGGCGAGACGGGCTGCACATTATCGCTGTCGGTGATAAAGACACGCCATACAGACTAACCGGGAGAGTCCATTACGGTGACAGGTAAATTTGATACCAGGCAGTAGGGCTGAAACTAGCAGACGCGGCAATGAAAGACCAGTGTTGAATCCAGAGTGGCGAGGGCAGCGTGTGTGTGTGTAGGACATCGCTGACGGTGATAATGACAGGATTGGGAACCAAAGATATGTGACAGGTGTGTGTGGTGAGGGAATGCACCGTGTTGTCGCAAGTTGACTGGTCAAGATTTTTCGACGCAGTAAATAGGACGGGTGGAGACACCAGCGTCCAGGTACGAGGGGAAAGTTACGTTACCCCTACCACAGCCGTGCTAGGGCAGCAGTGGATAGTGTGATTTTCCAGGGAAATTAAAAAAGAGCAGCCGTGTCGGGGCTGAGAGGTTGGGTGGAAAGTGTTTTTTGTATGACGGAAAAGTGTCCGGTCATTTTACAGTCAGTGTGGATTATTGTGACAAAGAAGACTGAGATACTGACTTGAGGTGTCCGGCAAGGTCAAGGTTGGGGACAGTGGAAAGTTACTGGGATTTTCCACAGGAGATCGGGATAAACAAGGTTGTTTTGAAAGAAAGCCAGACTTGATGTTTCGTCTTTGTTCAAGCCTTTGTCATCATTATTTTGTTATGAGCAAACAGTTTTAACTTATCGTCATCGCAACCATTGTCGTATTTCTTTGCCAATAAGGATCTATATATCCAAATTTAAAGCGCTGAACATTGGCTGCCATTCTCCTTTTCTTTTTGGTGAATCTTGTCGGGTAACGGCAATCCAGAACATTTTCGGATAATTACCATCATCTTCAATTCGTACGACAATCGAAAGAACACTTTGGATTATTACTGTGGTGCCACCACGTACAGAGAAAGTACAATAACGTTACGGACTGTGTCGAGACAGAACAGTTTGGATATCACTATCATCTTCAACTTTTGTCGACAGTTGGAACTTGTGATCACCACGTGAATTCAGTAACCACTCAACACAACAAGAAGTCGGTTTGAAATCTAGCGTCGTAGACATTTCCAGCGGATTGCGAATAACTATTAACACAAACAAAAAAAGAACTTGTGGCGACGGATTAATGGGCACATATTTGTCGGCCAACGAGTTGGACATTCTGTTTGCTGCTCATTGTCTTATAAATATTGTTTTCGGTTGTTAAGCTATTACTTGTATGTGGTCCGGTGTTTGTCAGGTGTAGGGGAGTTTTGGGGTGTTTCTCGAGAGTCGGGATACAGCACAAAAATTTATTTTCTTTCTGGTGCTTACGATATTTTTGTAAGAAAAACGTTAATGAGTTAACGTGTCGTGCAGTGGCATTGGAATAGTCCTAACCAATATCTAGAGCCGAGTTGTTTCACGTCAGATTTGTGTATATTGTTACGCTATAATTTTTCTTTTCTCTTTCTTCTTTTCGTTATATTTACATATGATATTTGTTGGGTTCGGATATATGTTTTTATTGTGATCTTTCGTCATTTCTGCTGTCTAGTGGTCTTTGTCAATTTATGTTTATATATTACGCGCACTGTGGGTGTCCCTACACAAGCTTGTGGTTGTTACTGTGGTTTATTTCTCTGTGATCACCGTCTTCGTGTACTTGGCTTGTGAGTCTAACGTTTTGATAGAAAACACTTATTGTTATCATCCATTTGTTTGTATATGTATTAATATGTATGTTTAACAATATTTCCAGAAATGTTATACAACTATTTGTTATAGATATAAGGGAGTATAGGTGATAGTTCCCCCCTCACTACCTAGTGCTTGTAGAGTGACTGCGTGAGTATAGGGTGATATTTTAGCACTACAATTTACGTACACAGGGAGTGGAGGTTACTTAGGGAGGGCACAAAAAGACTAGTAGCAGAGTCGTCACATTTATAGTTGGCTGACAGACAGCAACGTGTCCACAAGTACAAGATGCCTACTTTAATGGAATATATTGAAGCAGGTGAACGAATAGGCCTGAAAGGTAAAAAGTTACAGGAGTATACCGAAGCAAACGAACAAAAACAGATTGAAAGAGAGGAGAGGCATAATGAACGCGAGGCAAAACGTCTACAGGAAGTAAAGTTAGCTGAAATGGAAAACAAGCGTCTACAGGAAGAGAAAGAGACACAAGTAAAACTGGCTGAAATGGAAAACAAACGTCTACAGGAAGTAAAGGTAGCTGAAATGGAAATTGAGAAAGAGAAGATCAAGTGTCAGATGCAAACTGAAATCGAGTTAAGAAAACTAGAAATATCTTCGAAAGGTCAAAATGAGGAAAGCAGAAGACCATCGCAGTCGTCACAGAGATTAAAACTGCCATACTTTACGGACCGAGACAACCTTGAATCTTATTTGGACAGATTTCAAGCAAGTGCGAAAACTTTAGGCATCCCAGAAAACCAGTATGCGATACGACTTGGCGAGTTTCTTACGGGCAAGGCACTAGACACCATGTGCAATTTACCTGTAGAAGAAAGAAACAACTACACTATCTTACGTCAACGTTTGCTCACAAAGTTCCAACTCACTGAGCATGGATATAGAACAAAGTTTAGACAGTTAGTGCCAGAGACAAATCAAGATTTCACAGACTTTGTTAACACAGTCAAGAACACATTTAACAAATGGATGGAGCTCGCAGAAATAGGGAAAGATTTTAATAAATTAGTAGATTTAGTGTTAAGATACAAAGTATTAGCTTCATGTAATACCAATTTAGTGGCTTTCTTTGAGGAACGTAAGCCAAAGGACATAGACACAATGTCTCAGTTAGGGCAAAACTATATGACTGCACATCCTAACGTATCTATTGGAAAAATAATGAGTGAGGAAATAGTCTGTGCAGCGTACACTAAACAGGACGAGAATCCAGTCATCAGACCAAGGGCGAAAAGTGTGGATTCAGCACAGAAAGGTGAGCAGCAAGAACTTCAAGATAATGGTTTCCGAGGAAACAATGTTGGTAGAGTAGGACGGTACCCATATAGAAGAGGGAACTTCCAGAGACGTCAAAATTATGCCGGATGTTGGAATTGTGGGAGCTGGAGACACAAGGCAGTACAGTGTGATGCACAACCATCAGATGGACCAACGAACAACACTAAAAGGGAGATTACTTGTTTCAAATGTGGAAAGAATGGGCATATCAGCCATCAATGTAGGATGAGGGAAACAGAGCACTCAAATGCAGCGCAAGTAATTGAGACGCTGAACAATGAAGATTGTAGTGGGTGCAAACCTCTTTTTGAAAAAGACAGTCAGCCAGTCCTAATATGTGGTCATACAGTGAAAGCAGGATCAGCAGTACATGAAGGAAGAAGTCTGAAGATGCATCATGGGTTTGTTAATGATAGGCCAGCGTTAACAATTAGGGATTCTGGATGTATGTCTATCGGAGTCAGGAAAAGTTTAATAGATCCCTCGGATTATACAGGGAAAAAAATTAGATGCATAACATTCAACGGCACAGTAGAGTTCTACCCATTAGCCATAATAACAGTAAAAACACCATATATCACTGGAAGAGTGTCAGCGTGTGTTTTGGACTCACCAGTGGCTGATTTGATCATAGGAAATGTTATAGGAGTTAAAGATTGTACAGAAGAGGAAATAGTTTATTGGGACCGAAAATATAGTGTAAGCAGTAATGAGGTAGTTACCACAAGAGAACCTAAATTAGACAGTATAGCTGAGGTAGAAGAGGCACTTGAAGTAGACACAGGAACTCAGGACAAGGATAGTACAGCTGAGCAGATGAGAATGGATCCCAAATGTAGTGCTAGTGAATCCCAGAGACAAGATACTACTCTGAACAAATGTTCCCAAGGGTGTAGGAGAGTAGAACATAGGCAGTCAAAGAAAGGTAGATGGTGCTTCGAGAGGAAGAACAATGTTCTCAATCGCAGGTTTTCAGATAGCAGATCGGCACGTGGGCAAGTTGCAGTATCTTTAGCACACAGAGACCGATATACTAGAACAGCTCAGGATAGTGCATGTGCAGGGCGCATAGGCATAAGGCGTATGCAGCAGAAAGCAAGGTGCCAGATATATGGGCCAAGATTGAATAAAGAGTTCAGACTAAACAGAGACGCAAGTGTAACGGTGCAATATGCAGATAGGAAAGTTGAGTCAGGTCAAAAGAGTGTTCGCGACATTACTGACCCAGGGCTAGGGATAGCAAACAGATGTTGTAATTGTAGAGGTACCATGAGTCATGGGTACATGAAAGGTAGACACAGCATCGACAGGAATCAGAGGTGGGTTAATGCAAGAACAGAACCACCTGATATAGGGTCGGTACACAAATAGTATTGTGTGGTCGTGAAGTAGTAAGAGACCTGTGGGTACATAAGTATAATGCTTTTCTATGATGTATTATTATTATTATGTGATGTATTAGTTCATGCATTGATACACAAGATAGAAAGTTGTTGTATTTATGAGTGGGGAATATGGGAGTGTACTATGAGCATTTGGTGTATTATTTAGGGTGGTAGATGGAGTAAGGTGCAGCCAAAGGAAGGGCTACACAGGCTATATGTCTGGGTCACATGTTTAGTAAGTTTTAGTCTCCCAATATTTGAAAACGAAGTTTTCTTTTAAGAGGGGGGTGATGACATAAGCCTGGGTCATTGACATTGAGTTGAGTGACCGGGCATGAGGAAGAATGGAGATGAGAGTGGGGAGACAGTAAAGTGACTGACCTGGCTATGAGAAACAGCCAGTCCTGAGAAATAAAATAATGGGAAGGGTGAGCGTGGACCCCAGGGGATGGGGGAAGGACAGGTTAGCTTTGTGTGAAGTCAAGGGACTTCAGGCAGTTGATGTGTAGAGGCCGAACTGATCGGTAGTCTAAGGAGAAGCGGAGTTAGAGATCTCCGTGTTGTGTTGTTCTCCGAGTTATGAAGACAGGCCTGAACCAGAGTGGGTTCTATAGGGAGTGAGGGCCTAAAACCCAGAGTGGGTTATATAGTTGAGCAGTGGCTCCGACCCAATGTGTGGGTTGTATTGTAGGATTTCCAGCCGTGGATAGTAGATGGATTACCTGTCTTGTGGATTGAGATAAGAAGCAGGCCGTGAGAAGGCATTGATGTGTGCTGGTTAAATTGTGAGGAGGATATTTATATTCTATGGATTTACATTGTTTCTGGATATATATATATGTTCCGTCTGTCCGTCTTATTTCTGGAATAAATGATTATGTGCGCCAACTCAATCTTGTTTCATGACTGGTGAAGGTGCACTTCTGGGGTGAGTTGGATTAAGAGACAGTTAGATAGCTCAATTGACACACCATGAACATCGTTACCTAGACAACGACCATCACACGACAATATCAAGCAAAGATCATCAAGAACATTGATATTATCATCAAGAACGACGTGTGACACCAGGCACAAAGTCTTACTTACAATATCTCACATGACAACAGAAAATATCTTCCACTAGCCTGATATGCCTTAGGCACAAGGCCTTACTTACTTACAATGAGTCATTAAGAAAGATAGCTCTCGGTCTTACCCTGGCAGCATGTAACGAAATGCCGGCATCCACGTCTGCAGGACGGATACTCGCCATCAGCACGCCCTCTGCAATCGTCCTGGCATTCTGAAACAAGATGGTCTGATCAGCTTTTGGAGTGTGAAAGGCAAACGAGAAGTGGGATTGGTCAGCTTTAGAACACCACTATCACAAGTGACAGAAGGGACGTTGTGGTTAGATCGTTTCTCAGCATAAAAGCAACAATCAGACATGGATATAAATGCATAATAATACACACAAGGTAATTAGCTGATGTGATCAGTTTTGTCTAGTGATAAAATATGTATCAGGCGTTCACACTGAACTGAGAACTGAGACTTACCGTGGTTCAGCTGACAGAAGCATTTTGTCGAAATATGGATGGGGGAAAAGGTTAATCTCACTAGTAAAGAATCGAGTGGCCTTGGTAAAATGAACAAGGGGGTGGGGGAATTGCATGAATTGAGAGGTTATCAAAAGTTATCTATATACATGAAATATTGTGTAAGCTGCTTATTGGAAAAGGCGACAATGTGAGTGTTTGGTACTCTTGAATAGAGTGGGGAAATAACTGGAAAAGAGTGGGTAGATAATTGAAACAGAGTTGTTAAAATAATAAAATAACTGGAATAGACAATAACAATATTATCGATCTAGGATCTTGATAAAAGTATGGTGGTGAGGAAGAAAACTAGCACTCATCTCATACATATTACACCGTAGACGGCACCATGCGTAAGCTCGTGGCTGCTTTCTTTGCCTTTATTAATACTAACGTCTGAAGGTGAACAAAGAAGAGGAGGAAGAAAAAGAACAATAACAACATAAAACACATCAATATAGGATCATGATAAAAGTATAAGACCGGTAAGGCGGTGAGGAAGAAAACTAGTCACTCTTCTCATACCTATTACACCTTACAGCCCTATTTTGGCAAGTATCATAAGATGGCATTTCACCGTTTCCATTGTAAGAAGACACATATTATGGTCGTCACTAGGAAGAAGGAAATACCACAATGTAATATACAGATAAATGGGAAATTCTTAAACACGTAAATCGGTACAATTATCTTGAAACAGTCATAACATCCGATGGGAGATGCCTTGAAGAGATTAGAACAAGTATCGCCATGGCGAAGGTAGCCTTTGGGCAAGATTTATAACATACTGACCAATAAAATGACGTCATTTGCAACGAGAAAAAGAATATTGAGGTGCTACATAGAGCCTGTACTTTTTTTTTATAGATGTAAAACGTGGACAATAGGCAGACAAGCTGCAAAAACATCTGATGGCTGTGAAAATGTGGTTTCTGATGAAAATGCAAAGTATACCATGTAGAGACAGAAAAACTAATGACCAAGTCCTACCAGAAACAAATGATAATCGGATACTGATTAGAGAAATTAGACATAGACTGTCACAATTGTTTGGTCACGTTATGAAAAGAAATTAATTTGAGAACTTTGTGACAACTGGCAAGATCGATGTGAAGAGAACAAGGGGAAGGCAGAGAAGTAAATACCTGGATGGCTTGGCCACGTGGTATAGTCGAAAAAGAATACATAGCTGATTCACGACTCTGGTGATCGAGTGAGATGGCGAAACATGACCGCTCACGCTTATCGGCATGGCACATGATGATTGAATTAACTGAATTTAAAATCAGGACACAACGTACCACAAGGTTCTCGCTCCACTGTGTCTCCGAAACAAGTTTCCTGCCAGCAGTACTGCGGGTTATTGGCTTGCCGACACAGTCGGTGTCGCTGTCTGACTGGGGGGTTCGAACTCTGGTCACACGCACCCCACTGGCTCCACGACTCCCAATAAGGTGGTTCTTAGAAAGAATATGTATTATTCCTAGACATAAGTCATTTAGACATATTAAGTCATACAACTTATGTAAGAAAATCACAATTTCCACAATTTTTTTTTAGGGGGGGGGGGGGGGGGGGGGTGAAGAAGAAGAAGAAGAAGAAGAAGAAGAAGAAGAAGAAGAAGAAGAAGAAGAAGAAGAAGAAGAAGAAGAAGAAGAAGAAGAAGAAGGAGGAGGAGGCGAGGAAGTAGAAGAAGAAGAAGAAGAAGAAGAAGAAGAAGAAGAAGAAGGAAGAAGAAGAAGAAGAAGAAGAGAAGAAGAAGAAGAAAGAAGAAGAAGAAGAAGAAGAAGAAGAAGAAGAAGAAGAAGGAGGAGGAGGAGGAGGAGGAGGAGAAGAAGAAGAAGAAGAAGAAGAAGAAGAAGAAGAAGAAGAAGAAGAAGAAGAAGAAGAAGAGGAAGAAGAAGAAGAAGAAGAAGAAGAAGAAGAAGAAGAAGAAGAAGAAGAAGAAGAAGAAGAAGGAGGAGGAGGAGGAGGAGGAGGAGAGAAGAGAAGAAGAAGAAGAAGAGAAGAAGAAGAAGAAGAAGAAAGAAGAAGAAGAAGAAGAAGATAGAAGAAGAAAGAAGAAGAAGAAGAAGAAGAAGAAGAGGAAGAAGAAGAAGAAGAAGAAGAAGAAGAAGAAGAAGAAGAAGAAGAAGAAGAAGAAGAAGAAGAAGAAGGAGGAGGAGGAGGAGGAGAAGAAGAAGAAGAAGAAGAAGAAGAAGAAGAAGAAGAAGAGAAGAAGAAAGAAGAAGAAGAAGGAAGAAGAAGAAGAAGAAGAAGAAGAAGAAGAAGAAGAAGAAGAAGAAGAGAAGAAGAAGAAAGAGGAGGAGGAGAAGAAGAAAAGAAGAAGAAGAAGAAGAAGAAGAAGAGAAGAAGGAAGAAGAAGAAGAAGAAGAAGAAGAAGAAGAAAGAAGAAGAAGAAGAAGAAGAACAACAACAACAACAACAACAACAACAACAACAACAACAACACAACAACAACAACAACAATCAGAGGAACAAGAAGTCTACAACAAGCTTTCCTGAAACCCACCTTTTGTTTAAGATCAAAGTGAAAGTCATGTGTACAATGTGGTAGTAGGGGTCGGGAAAAGCACAACTAAGACAAATCCATGTCCATATCTGTGTTTGTCTTGTCTTGTTGCTTGTACTTACGTCATATTTGATTTCTTCAATTCTGTTATACTCCATCTGACCAATTCTTCATGGATCATACTCCCGCCTTGTATCCCGGTGTTCTCACGTAGAACGCTCTAGCTGCTGATTGATATTGTTCCATTCTAACTAAATGTCCGAACCATTTAATTCATTTGTGTTATATAAAGCCAGTTATAGGTGGTATCCCTAGACTGAATCTTAGTTTCTCATTTGTCTATCTCTTGAATAAAACATACGAAGAAAGACAATACATTTCCCGTTCAGATGGAATAAACACGTTCACACCGTTCTCTTGAATAAAACATATGAAGAAAGACAATAAATTTCCCGTTTAGATGGTCGCTGAAACAACACTATCAAGTATGCAGTTATACACAAGCTGCCTACCACAAGGAGGACAATCAATCATCTCTCGATCAGGACCTATGCATGCTTCATCGGGACAACCGGGATCTGGCCTCTGGCACTGTCTGACGCGGGTTCTCACTGGCGGATTGCTTCTAGTGTTGCACTGAGACCACTCGCCCCACGGCGACCATTCCTGCCTGCCTGTGAGACAGATGTGTATAGTGATCAGATTAACACTGTAAGCCAGAGACTTATTAAGTTGTATCCAGGTTATGATTCTGCATAACATGACACACATAGACTGCAAACGATTATGCTCAGGTTAGGAGGGGGCGGGGGGATGCTCTGTGGCAGAGAAGTTGAACCCCCTACTTTGAGTTCTGAATGTCGCAAGTTCGTTTCCGAACTCCTCCATTTCATTCACGAGTGTAAGTTTTTCGGAGACACCTTGGGGAGTGGTGGGGGTGGGAAGGGGAGTAGTTCGTTGGTGGAGCTACAGGTGTGTGCTCTGTGCGAAGTTTTAGACAGATCGCTCTGAGGAAAGAGGCCGAGCAAAATGAAATAATACCCGATGCAATGTAGTGTGTGTTTTTTTTTTTTTAAAATCCAGGTTGATAATGCTTCCTGCACGGGTTGTGAGTATCCTATTGGCAACATATTCCAGCGGCCTACTCGCTCGCGTGCCGATCTTGCGGTTAGGGGTTCGATCAGCAAGGGTCAGAATTCGAATTTTTCAAAGTGAGCCAGGCGCCCAGGTCGACCTAGCTTATACTGGTTACCAGGAAATGTCTTTGAAAGTAAAGGAACACTGAACACATCATCTGTTACATTCGGTAGAGTTCCTTCGTTCCTTGTGGTTCCGACACTTTCTATTTGTTACCTAGAAGCAACAGTGTAGTTACAAATGGGATACCGGCTTAGCTTCTCTAGTAGTAGAGTCATGTCTAGTAATAGTCATGACGATATATACCTGTGGCCTGTCAACACAGTCGCCCGGGTTCGAACACCATTTCAGGGTGGGGTTGGCGGGAGGGGTTCCTGCTCTTCCTGTTGTAGTATTATGGTTAGTGTGGTCGCCTACCATTACAGTGGTCCTAGTTTACAACTATAGCAGTCTTCACTCTATTTCTATTACCCATTATCCCTGTTGAAGCAATCTCCCTCACCAAACTCATGCTAAGCAGCCCTTTTAATTTGCAGCTCGCAGTGTCTTCCCTATACTACTTAACACTGTGTCTTATTATCATCTCTGAGTATTTCAGCGTTCCCTTTAGTTCCTTTCTCCTGTCGATTCAAGTGACAGGACTTTCTATTTAAATTATTCACAAGCTTTCCCAATGTGTATCCTATCCAGGGCCAGCGTCGTTTGCTGACCTCGTGATTCACTGGAATCTGCACAGTTCTCCCACCCAAGCTCCTAATTACTGTCTATAGTGGTCCCAAGGGACCATAGGTTCAACTGACCAGCACGGCTATGGAAGTCGGCCCAGATTCAGACAATGGGCACCAGAGATCTCCTTGGCCAAGGGATTACGGTCGCAGTTCGTAATCCCGCATACCACCTTCGAAACACAGCTGCGGTCGATTTGGCAGTAGACCGCCTTGAGTTGAATTTATATGAAGGTATGAGTGCCTTTCGTTCAGCAAACAATAGCAAACTACAGAACGTAAACTTGCCAAGAAATCACAGACAGTGAAAAGATGATGGGTTGACTGCGACTGTCCTGTAAAAGTTTACAACTAGCCATAGATCTGGCAATGTAGAGCAGTGAGCGGATTACTGACTATATAATGTACGTGTACCATTTGGACAGTGGAAATAAGGGCATAATAAATGTTCTGAAGATACCTTTTTGGTAAATCTACATTTTACGCCTTATCAAGTGGCATATGCATGAATGTCTCGTCACATATCGCTGTCATCAGTGTCCTAGATCAATGTTGTTCTGGAAAACAAAAATCAATCATTGTATTCAAGACATCCCTCCACGCCATCGCCTTTGACCATCCACAGTCATATCCCTCCACAGTCCCTTGCATCTTCTAGCACTAATCTTTTCGGTTATCACGATCTTCTCCACTGTCTCACTTCTCATCACGTTCCCCATTGTCTCGCCTCTCATCACGATGTTCTCCATTGTCTCGCCTCTCAACACGATGTTCTCCATTGTCTCGCCTCTCATCACGATGTTCTCCATTGTCTCACTTCTCATCACGATGTTCTCCATTGTCTTGCCTCTCATCACGATGTTCTCCATTGTCTCACTTCTCATCACGATGTTCTCCATTGCCTCGATTCTCATCACGATGTTCTCCATTGTCTCACTTCTCATCACGATGTTCTCCATTGTCTCACTTCTCATCACGATGTTCTCCATTGTCTTGCCTCTTATCACGATTTTCTACATTCCCTCACTTCTCATCACGATGTTCTCCATTCTCTCACATCTCATCACGATGTTCTCCATTCTCTCACTTCTCATCACGATGTTGTCCATTGTCTCATTTCTCATCACGATGTTGTCCATTGTCTCACTTCTCATCACGATGTTGTTCATTGTCTAGCTTCTCATCACGATGTTCTCCATTGTCTCACTTCTCATCACAATGTTCTCCATTGTCTCACCTCTCATCACGGTGTTCTCCATTGTCTCACTTCTCATCACGATGTTGTCCATTGTCTCACTCTCATCACAATGTTCTCCATTGTCTCACTTCTCATCACGATGTTGTCCATTGTCTCACCTCTCATCACGATGTTCTCCATTGTCTCACTTCTCATCACGATGTTGTCCATTGTCTCACTTCTCATCACGATGTTCTCCATTGTCTCACTTCTCATCACCGATTGTTTCCATTGTCTCACTTCTCATCACGATGTTCTCCATTGTCTCACTTCTCATCACAATGTTCTCCATTGTCTCACCTCTCATCACGGTGTTCTCCATTGTCTCATTTCTCATCACGATGTTGTCCATTGTCTCACTTCTCATCACGATGTTCTCCATTGTCTTGCCTCTCATCACGGTGTTCTCCATTGTCTTGCCTCTCATCACGGTGTTCTCCATTGTCTTGCCTCTCATCACGATGTTCTCCATTGTCTCACTTCTCATCACGATGTTCTCCATTGTCTCACCTCTCATCACGGTGTTCTCCATTGTCTTGCCTCTCATCACGGTGTTCTCCATTGTCTTGCCTCTCATCATGATATTCTCCATTGTCTCTCTTCTCATCACGATGTTCTCCATTGTCTCACCTCTCATCACGATGTTCTCCATTGTCTCGCCTCTCATCACGATGTTCTCCATTGTCTCGCCTCTCATCACGATGTTCTCCGTTGTCTCACCTCTCATCACGATGTTCTCCATTGTCTCGCCTCTCATAACGATGTTCTCCATTGTCTCGCCTCTCATCACGATGTTCTCTATTGTCTCGCCTCTCATCAGGATGTTCTCCATTGTCTCGCCTCTCATCGCGATATTCTCCATTGCCTCGATTCTCATCACGATGTTCTCCATTGCCTCACTTCTCATCACGATGTTCTCCATTGTCTCACTTATCACGATGTTCTCCGTTGTCTTGCCTCTCATCACAATGTTCTCTATTCCCTCACTTCTCATAACGATGTTCTCCGTTCCCTCACTTCTCATCACGATGTTGTCCATTGTCTCACTTCTAATCACGATGTTGTCCATTGTCTCACCTCACATCACGATGTTCTTCATTGTCTCACTTCTCATCACGATGTTGTCCATTGTCTCATTTCTCATCACGATGATGTCCATTGCCTCACTTCTCATCACGATGTTGTCCATTGTCTCACTTTTCATCATGATGTTCTCCATTGTCTTGCCTCTCATCACGATGTTGTCCATTGTCTCACTTCTCATCATGATGTTCTCCATTGTCTTTCCTCTCATCACGATGTTCTCCATTGTCTCACTTCTCATCATGATGTTCTCCATTGTCTCACTTCTCATCACGATGTTGTCCATTGTCTCACTTCTCATCATGATGTTGTTCATTGTCTTGCCTCTCACCACGATGTTCTCCATTCCCTCACATCTCATCACGATGTTCTCCATTCCCTCACTTCTCATCACGATGTTGTTCATTGTCTAGCTTCTCATCACGATGTTCTCCATTGTCTCACTTCTCATCACAATGTTCTCCATTGTCTCACCTCTCATCACGGTGTTCTCCATTGTCTCACTTCTCATCACGATGTTGTCCATTGTCTCACCTCTCATCACAATGTTCTCCATTGTCTCACTTCTCATCACGATGTTGTCCATTGTCTCACCTCTCATCACAATGTTCTCCATTGTCTCACTTCTCATCACGATGTTGTCCATTGTCTCACTTCTCATCACGATGTTCTCCATTGTCTCACTTCTCATCACAATGTTCTCCATTGTCTCACCTCTCATCACGGTGTTCTCCATTGTCTCATTTCTCATCACGATGTTGTCCATTGTCTCACTTCTCATCACGATGTTCTCCATTGTCTTGCCTCTCATCACGGTGTTCTCCATTGTCTTGGCTCTCATCACGGTGTTCTCCATTGTCTTGCCTCTCATCACGATGTTCTCCATTGTCTCACTTCTCATCACGATGTTCTCCATTGTCTCACCTCTCATCACGGTGTTCTCCATTGTCTTGCCTCTCATCACGGTGTTCTCCATTGTCTTGCCTCTCATCATGATGTTCTCCATTGTCTTGCCTCTCATCACGATGTTCTCCATTGTCTCACTTCTCATCACGATGTTGTTCATTGTCTAGCTTCTCATCACGACGTTCTCCATTGTCTCACCTCTCATCACGGTGTTCTCCATTGTCTCACTTCTCATCACGATGTTCTCCATTGTCTTGCCTCTCATCACGATGTTCTCCATTGTCTTGCCTCTCATCACGGTGTTCTCCATTGTCTTGCCTCTCATCACGATATTCTCCATTGTCTTGCCTCTCATCACGATGTTCTCCATTGTCTTGCCTCTCATCACGATGTTCTCCATTGTCTTGCCTCTCATCACGATGTTCTCCATTGTCTTGCCTCTCATCACGATGTTCTCCATTGTCTCACTTCTCATCACGATGTTCTCCATTGTCTTGCCTCTCATAACGATGTTCTCCATTGTCTCACTTCTCATCACGATGTTCTCCATTGTCTCACTTCTCATCATGATATTCTCCATTGTCTTGCCTCTCATCACGATGTTCTCCATCGTCTTGCCTCTCATAACGATGTTCTCCATTGTCTCGCCTCTCATCACGATGTTCTCCATTGTCTCACTTCTCATCATGATGTTCTCCATTGTCTCACTTCTCATCACGATGTTCTCCATTGTCTCGCCTCTCATCACGATGTTCTCCATTGTCTCGCTTCTCAGCACAAGAGCAAAGAGCACTGTCTGTCTCTTTCTTGTAGTTTATATGATGTTCTGCAAAGAATGCAAAGAATACCATGGACAGACAGAAAACCCAATGAACATGTCCAATAAAAAACAAGTGAACATTTTAAACTGATTAGAGAAATAAGTCACATTTTTTTAGGACACGTTATGGGGAGAAATAAATTGAGAACTTGGTTACAATGGGCAAGATTTAGGGGAAATGAATAAGGGGAAGGCAGAGAAGTAAATACCTGGATTGCATGGCCACTTGGTATGGTCGAGACAAGAACAAATAGCTGGTCAGCGACACTGGTGATCGTATTAGATGATGAAACATGACCGCTCACGCTTATCGGCATGGCACATGGTGATGATGATATAATATTCTACTTTTATTATCCGCTTCCAGGCATTCGTTGTTACTGACCTTTGGCCGTCAAGGATAGCCTCAACATCCGTCTCAGAGACCACAACTCAGCTACCCCCAAGCTGTTCCTAGTGTGTTCGCTCACATTCTAACATTTGACGTCATACACCTGACCACACACATTCTATATACCACTTCTGTAATAGTGACAAATGGGTTTCATATAAACACAGTTTTCTTAATACTCCATCATATGCAGAACAGACATTAGTATGTCGGCCAACACCGGCTCCATTTGAGAACACATTTCATGGATATGACAGCAAGCACAAGTGTACGGCTGCTTTCTTTTAATGTATTCACACAGACGTCTGAAAGTGAACGAAGAAATAGAAGAACAAGAAGAAGAGGGCGCTTTCTTAATACTACCCTCTAATCGATCTAGGATCTTTATATAAGTATTAGAGAGGTATGGCGGTGAAAAAGAAAACTAGCCACTCATCTCAAACCTATTATACCATTATTCACTGGGCTGGCCACTTAACTCGCAGGCCAGATCTCAGACTCCCTAAATGAATGTTATACGGTGATATGAGCTGTGGTAAACGCTCGCAAGGAGGCCAGAGGAAAGGCATTAAAGTACTGACGATATCACTAAACGAGTTTGGGGTTCATCACGACACTCGGGAGACTGCTGCCAAAGACCGAAATTCATGGCGTACATCATTACAGAAGGTCACTTGTAAGGCAAACAGGGCGGCAAGAGCTGTGAAAAAACAAAGACATGACAAAAATACCACTGCAGGAGATCCACCTCCTGGAACGCCACGCATTCTTTGCCCACATTGTCATAGAACATTTCGAGTCAAAATATGCCTTACCAATCATCTTAATCGCATTGTTCCAAATTTTCAACCCCACTGGATGAAATGAATGGTCATCATTATTCTTGTTAGACGAAAGCCATTACACTTTACAGCTCGATGTAGGCATGTATCATAAGCAGCATGTAACCGTTTCTACTGACAAAATATAGGACACAACTGACGGCAGCAACGTTCTCTATCCACTGAATCTCCGACACAGGTTTCCTGTCGGCAGTACTGCGGGTTATTGGCTTGCCGACATTGTCGATGTCGCAGTCTGACTGGGGGGTTCGAAGTTTGGTCACACGGACCCCACTGAGCTGAAACATATCTATTCAACAAGAACTCTATACTATAGAAGATTGGTTATTATGACAAATGTAACTGAGGGAAATTGAATATTTTGGACATGTAAAAAGACATAGATGTCTAGAACATATATTTATGGAGGAAAGTGGTACCGGGGAGTCGAAGAATGGGAAAGTCGTAAAGGATTCAACATCTTATATAAGAAGAAGCAGTCGTGAAAACAGTGTGACAACAGACACATTTGAGGAAGAAAGAGCTATAAAAAGACACATTGATAAATACCTGGGTCTCTTAGCCATATGACCTACTCAGGACAGGAACGCAATGATTGACGATCGTCTGAGATGACGAACCATGACCGCCCACGACTATTTTCTTGGCACATGATGATGATAGCAAGAAGGAGAATAAGTAGCACAGTAGTGGCCTAGAGAGACAACAGTGGAAGATAAACTCTATGGACCGCTGATTGAAATAAAAAAGACTGTTAGATTCATATAAGAGACAACATTGCAGTTATAAACATATTTCAGGCGAACGAAAGAAGAAGAAGAAGAAGAAGAAGAAGTACAATAGTCAGTGTCCTTACTTACCAACACAGTAGTTCTTGTTGTTGTTGTTGTTGTTGTTGTTGTTGTTGTTGTTGTTGTTGTTGTTGTTGTTGTTGTTGTTGTTGTTGTTGTTGTTGTTGTTGTTGTTGTTGTGGATATACGAGGGGTTCCAAATGAAAACATTAAAAGCGTGATAGCAAGTACAATAAACATATCATTGTCTTGTAACTTGTCAATATTGTTATTAAGGATGCCAAAAGTTATAAGTACTGACATGACGGTGCAGACGATCGCGGTGAAGTCATAAGGACAGTTTAAAGATGGCCGCCCACTTTTGACATGCACCAAAGAGGAGCAGCGTTACGTTATCCAGTTTTTGATAAGTCAAGGGGTGAAACCTATAGAAATTCATCGGCGAATGAAGGTCCAGTATGGCGATGCATGACTATCAGTCCAGCAAGTGCATGAGTGGAGTCGGAAGTTTCAAAACGTCGTGATTTCTGTGACAAACTGCTTACAAAAGGGTCAGATCTAGTAGTAACCCAAGATTCTTTAAGCACGCTACCAAGAAAATTGTGTTCTACAGGAATCTAAGCACTTTATCGGCGCTGGAGAACTTGCATTGAACGCAATGGCGACTACATCGAAAAATGTGGCATTCGTTCTTTACTTGTTCAAAATAGAATCATTCACCCCCCCCCCCCCCCCCCCCCCCCCCCCAAAAAAAAAAAATTAAAAGTCATTTGAATCCTCCTTGCATCTTCAGACAGACAATCTTTTCACTTTTACATCAGATACAATGGCATTGAAATGGTTTCAGCTCTGAAATCTCGCATCTGTTGGAGCCAGACTATTTATACACATTTCTTCCAACAAGATGAAAAGTACCATCTCCTGCGGGAATGGCGTTGCAGAACTCTGCTTCAGCTCTCCAAGCCCAGGAATCAGCAGGATGTGTGAAGCATGCACACTAACTTCACAGCTGCTTAGAGGTTACTTGGACATAAGCGAGTCATGGGGAGGCCGCAGCGCAGTGGCCAGACGCTCGCCTACTGACCCGATAGTCAGGGGTTCCATTCGGATCGTGGCTTGTTCGAATTTGCAAAATTTACCTGTCCCCCAGGTGGATTCAACCTAAAATGGACCCCTGTAAATGTATTGGAAAGTAAAGGCGGCCGATGTGGTACTGATCACATCCCCCATTAACGCCATACACCCAGTTCCCAATGGTATATCCCTATTGCATCCAATATGTTGTTTTGCTTACAGCTCTTTATTTCTCCTGCTATTGTTACTGTTTGTTGTACTGCTGTTTCGTCCCACCTACTATTGTTGTAACGATGTTTCGTTAGAAGCGCCATCTTTCTGGGACAGCTGGGGACAGTGGAGTGATTGTGACTTCAATCGAGCCAATCCCAGAAGAACTCAGACAAGACGTTGCATTAAAGACCCCGATTGCCCGGATCTTGAGTGCAGTGGCGAGCGAGAACGAGAGGAACCTTGCATGTGTCGTAAGTTGTGGTCTGTCCTTGTCTGTGTTTCTCTGTGTAACAATCTGGACATTACCCGCATAGTTGCCATTATGAATTGTGGATACAACCTTGATCTCATAACAATATTCCTAGGGGCTTCGATCTCATAAACAAATATTAATACTAGCTGCCTTACGATATCTGATAACAAAAAGGCTTTGGGTGTCATGATTATTACAGGTATTACTTACTCCTGTTGATGAATAGTTGGCTGTTTCTGCGGCGTTCCGCTAGCTGTGGGACACATATCATAGAGTCAAGACAAGATAGACATGTAGAGTGGCATGTTCCAATTTGAAGAAAAAAAAGACAGGCAGCATCCGTTGGACCGTTTCTCCAAGACATGCTCGTGTGTTGGAAAACGAGCAGGCGGAAAGATTGGCTGAGTCTGAATCTTAGGGTGGGGTATTGGTGCTACAATATGACAGATGTGCTCTGGGCCTTTTAGAGTACAGCAGGGAACCATTTTATACAACATATGGGGCATCGCACAGAAATACAAAAGGTAGCCAGCAATAAAAGAGGGTGCAGCGTTAGAAAAAAGAAACAGCGATTAAAAAAAAAAGATAGGCAGCGATGGAAAAGGTAGACAACAATACAAGAGGTGGCCAGAGCTAGAAGTGGTAGAAGGCGACACAGGAGGTGGGCAGCGATAGAATCACTAGCCAGTGATGCATAAGGTATGCAACGATACAAGATGTAGGCAGTTTTATAAGAGTTAAGCAGTGACACAAGATGTACTCATCGATTCTTAGGTAAGACAGCCAAATTTTTCTTTTTTTTTGCATTTTTTAAATT
>JACEFZ010019822.1:0-23975 GCA_014155875.1 Cepaea nemoralis
AAGGCCCCTGGCTCTTCTGATTTGACTGGTTGCGGTCCTTATAACGACTCTTTGATATTTTATTTGATTTGTTGGCTACTTTCTGTGCCGCACTCCTCCGGACTATTTTTTTTTTTTTACGATTGCGAGTCAATAAGTAAGTCACACAGTTCTGTGGGATGGCAGGTAAATGTAGTTGGTGTTTTCTACAGGTGTCATTAGGTGACAGCAACATCGAACTTTATAGTCCCGTTCATCAGGTGGCGCTGTGTGTCTCATGCGCATGCGCAGCGCATAAAAAAATGGCGACTGTACTTAGGGGCGTGTACAACATAAGAGCAACGTGCTGTTGTGCTTTTTTTTGTCGACAAAAGGACTGCCTGAAAAGGGACATAAATAAGGAAATGCTTCCTGTTTATACTGACTCATGTTGGTCCCGTAAAGTGGTGCATAGCGGGTTTGGGAAAAACATCCTTCTTCGCCTAGTGTCAAGGTTAAGCCATCAGCAGGGAAGGTTATGCTGACAGTGTTCGGGGATTGTAAAGGGAGTGCTTTTAAACAATGTTCAAGAAGAAATGTGGACAATGTGAATTCTGAATCGTACTGTAAAGTTCTATCTATGCTTTATGATGCAATTCGAAGAAAACCGTCCAGGAACTGCTGACTAGAGGGGTGTTGGTTCTTCGTGACAATGCCAGACCATACATACGGCTTCGATTAACTCAGGAGAAAATTAACCAACTAAGGTGGAGAAGTTCTGGAACATCCACCTTACAGCCCCGACTTAGCCCCTAGCGATTTTCCACCTATTGGGTTTGCTGAAACCCACCTATGGCGGGAGGACATTTCCACAAAGGGAATGGCCCGAAGAGTTGAATGTGAAGGTGAAAAACGTGGTTTAGAAAACAGAGCACCGCAGTTCTATGCAGCCGGTATGGGAGGACTAAATAAAACGATGGGATTAGTGCATCAATGTTGGTTGGAAATTATGTTTGATAAATAAAAAGGGTGGAATTTATGCTATAAAAATAAACTAGTTTCAAAATAGTATCATATTTATTTATTTTTCTACAGCCATTTGTGACTTACTTATTGACTTTTCATCGTGCATTTTTTGTACAAACTTTGCCTCATCTTCTTCATCTGTTCTGCGCTGTTTTCTTCTTCGAGTTTAATTTGCAAGTGGAAGTCTTTTTTCCATTCGATGTATTCCTCATCATCTGTGCCCCAGTCAATGTCAGATGTGTCTGCTGCCTCCTCTAGGCTGTCTTCAGGGTCTTGGGTTTTCCCCCTTTAGTTTCTTGGACATCGTGGTTGGACTGTTGGCTTTAGCTTGCGGTTTCTAATTGGGTTTTTGGTTTGGTTTTGGCTTGCGGCTTCTCAGGGGTCTTTTTCATGGCTTCTGCATGTTTTTTTTTGGACTAGTTCCTTTTCGGCTTTCAGTAGTTCTCTTTCTCTCTTGATCTTTTCTTCTTCTTCTTCTTCTTCTTTTTTCTTCTTCTTCTTCTTCTTTCTTCTTCTTCTTCTTTTTTCTTCTTCTTCTTCTTCTTCTTCTTCTTTTTCTTCTTCTTCTTCTTTCTTCTGCTTCTTCTTTCTTCTTCTTCTTCTTCTTTCCCTTTTTCTTCTTCTTCTTCTTCTTCTTCTTCTTCTTCTTCTTCTTTTTCTTCTTCTTCTTCTTCTTCTTCTTCTTTTTTCTTTTTTCTTTTTCTTCTTCTTCTTCTTTTTTTTCTTCTTCTTCTTTTTCTTCTTCTGCTGCTTCATTTTCCCGGGGTTTTTTCCGGATGTGATTGCGTTGTGCCTGTTTACAGCAGAGCTGCGTTCTTGCGCCGTTAGGCCGACACATCCGACTTCTGCGGGCATTTGTTGACCGGGTTAACCTTCCGGGGGTCTTGATTTTTATCGACACATTTCGCGGGCGCATGACCGTTGTTATATTCAAAACGGCGTCTTTTAACTGATTCACCGCCATGCGCCACTTTAGTGACAGAAGGTATCGACACTGGACTGCCGAGCGCCACTGACATATGCCTGGGTCATTGACATTGAGATGAGTGACCTTTGTAGCGGGACTACGAGAAAAACAACCAGCCATGAGAAATAATGGTGAGGGTGAGTGGAGACCCCGGGGGGAATATTTTTAGGCTGGGTGTAATGTTGTTGGGGAGCCCAGGGAGGGGCTACACAGCAGGGTTTAAAAGACAGTGGAAAACTTTGACTAGGGAGTGGAAGCTGAGACCGACTGAGGTTGGTTCATGTGAAGTCAAGGGACTTCAGGGGCAGTGATGTTTTGGCGCCGAACGGATCGGTTGTCGAGGACGTGGGAGTTTAGACTGACGGGTGGTCAGTTCTTGTGTTTGTGTGTTCTCCCAGTGACTGAAGGCAGGCTAAAACCCAAAGTGGGTTTGGATAGCTAATGGAGGCCTGAAACCCAAAGTGGGTGGATAAGCTAGCGGAGACTAGACCCAGTGTGTGGGTTGTGATGTGTGAGGTCCAGCTGTGGATATGAGCTGGATTACCTGTCTTGTGAATTTGAGATTAAGCAGACCGTGAGAAGACAGTGATGTGGTGCGTGTTAATGTGTGAGGAGGGATATGGATATTCTATGGAAATTTTATATATATTTGTTTCTGCTACTGAGTGAGTGCGTGGCGCGACACTGTGAGCTGTGAGTTTCGTGTGAATGCTTTTGAATCTGCCCGAGGGTATTTTGGAACGTGACTACATGTTTCGGAGCGATGGTAGATGGCTATGTCCCAGAGTTGACCGGTTTTTGCCTTATGCAGAAATGCATGGCTGCTGGGCTTCTGGTTGACTGCCACTGCCATCGACAATGAACTGTATTTTCGTGGACTGTGTGGGTGAACATCTAGGAAACATCCAGATGGGAAAATGACTGCCGATTCCATCAGAGATGAACTGGCTGTTTCGTGGGGGACTATTGTGTTGACATTCTGGCAGCGGCATTATGCACAGTGTATCTGTGCGGGCTGTTGTTTGTCGAGACTCCTGTCTTTTCCACTTTTCTACATTGGGCAGTGGGGAGCGTTTTGTGCGATATTCACTGGCACAGGAACGGAGCATAATGGGGACGACCCGTTGCTGTGAGGTTGGAACTACGAATAACTAACTAACTAAATATGTTCCGTCGGTCTGTGTTATTTCTGTATTAAAGGATTATGTGCGCCAAAATCGATCTTGTTTACTGACTGGTGAATGTGCACTGCGGGGGTGAGTCATAGTGTAAAACAGTGAGAGAGCTCAGTTGACACCCCAGGAGTATCGTTACCTAGACAACGACCATATCACGAACTTATCATCAAAGAACTTCGTAATATTATCTGGATGGCTCGTCCGTTCAAAGAAACTGTAATATTGATATATCTGGAATCTCCGGTCAAAAACTATATAGACATTGTTGTCATGCTGAGATAACTAGGAGCCCGTCGCTTAGTAAAGATTTTCTGACAGCGACATTCGGTCAAGGAACACCGAGCAATATTGAGATATCTGTGGGCTCTTCGCTGAGAGAGGAGTTATCATCTGTGACTTCGTTCCATCAAACTAGTCAGCGCGCGGAGAAAGATACGCGGCAGAAAATCAAAGCAAAACAGGTGATTACGGGACCAAGTTTTGTCCACGAAAAACAGACGAGAGTCAAGACTCAAGCTAGCAGACGATTTACGTGAAGGTCACACTACAGGTAAATTACCGGACAGTCAGCACACGTTATTGCTGAAGCTAGCGGGGGACGCCAGAGAATTAACGCAGACAGTCGCCTGTGTTTATAGGTCAAGAGACGAAAGCGCCAGCAGACGAGGCACAGAAAAGTCGGCGCCATGATACTAGCTGGACGATATCCTGACAGGTGTGTGTGGGTGTGACGAAGACAGGATTGAAAATTCAAAGATATTCACAGGTGTGTGTGTGTGCGAAGGCAAGCGCACTGTGTGGTTGCGACAAGTCAAGAGTTCGGCCGCACGAAAAGGAAGGGTGGGGCGAATTGACCAAGAATATTGGGGAAATTTTGTTTTGCCCGTAACATATTCACGTCTGGTGTGTGGGGACGATGAATTAAAGAAGAACAAAAAAAGGCTGAAAGAGAATAAAGACAAGCTGAAAGAGAACAGAGACAGGCAGAACTTGAGGCCAAACGCCTACAGGAAGAAAAGGTAGCTGAGAGAGAACAAAGACAGACTGAGAAAGAGACACAATTGAAACTAGAAATGGAACAACAAAAACACCTACAGGAAGTAAAGTTAGCTGAAATGGAAAACAAGCGGCTACAGGAAGAGAGTGAGACACACACAAATGAAAATGGAAATTGAGAAAGAGAAGCTCAAGTGTCAAATGGAAACAGAAATTGCACTCAGAAAATTAGAACTATCTTCGAAAGGTTAAATTGAGGAAGACAGAAGACCTTCGCAGTCATCACAGCGACTAAAACTGCCATATTTTACGGACCGTGACAACCTTGAATCGTATCTTGACAGATTCCAAGCATCTGCGAAAACTTTAGGGATCCCAGAAGAAGAATATGCGATGCGGCTTGGCGAGTTTCTTACGGGTAAGGCCCTAGATACAATGTTTAATTTACCTGTGGAAGAAAGAAACAAACTACACTATTTTGCTTCAACGTTTGTTAACAAAGTTCCAACTAACTGAGCATGGCTATAGAACAAAGTTTAGACACTTAGGACCAGAGAACAAATTTTGTTAACGCAGTAAAGAACACATTTAACAAATGGATGGAGCTTGCAGAGGTAGGGAAAGATTTTAATAAATTAGTGGATTTAATGTTAAGAGACAAGGTAGTATCTGCATGCAATACAAACTTAGTAGCTTTCTTTGAGGAACGTAAGCCAAAGGACATAGACACAATGTCACAGTTAGGGCAAAACTACATGACTGCACATCCAAACAGTTCTATTGGTAGACTCATGAGTGAGGAAATAGTCTTGTGCAGCGTACACTAAACAGGACCAGAATCCAGTTATTATACCAAGGGCGAAAAGTGTGGATTCAACACATAGATATGAACAACAAGAACCTCAAGATAATGCTTTTCGAGGAAACAATGTTGGTTTAGAGTAGGACGTTACCCATACAAAAGGGGGAAATTTCCAGAGACGTCCAAATAGTTATGCCGGATGTTGGAATTGTGGGAGCTGGAGACACAAGGCAGCACAGTGTGACGGGCAACCAGCCAGTGGGCCAACAAGTAATAGGAAGAAGGACATTATTTGCTTCAAATGTGGCGGGACAGGGCATGTTAGCCATGAGTGTATGATGGGAAAAACAGAGCACTCTAATGCAGCACAAGTAATTGAGACGCTGAACAATGAGAATTGTAGTGGATGCAAACCTTTGTTTGAAGAAGACGGTCAGCAAGTCTTAATATGTGGTCATACAGTGAAAGCAGGATCTGCAGTGCACGAAGGAGGAAGTCTAAAGCTGCATCAGGGATTCGTCAATGATAGACCAGCGTTAACAATTAGGGATTCCGGATGTACGTCTATCGAGGTTAGGAAAACTTTAATACATCCTTAGGATTATACAGTGGAAAAGATTAGGTGCATTACATTTAATGGGACAGTAGAATTCTTACCCCATTAGCCGTGATAACAGTGAAAACACCATATATCACAGGAAGAGTGACAGCGTTGTGTTCTGGACGCACCAGTGGCGGATTTGATCATAGGAAATGTAGCAGGAGTTAAAGATTGTACAGAAGAAGAAGTAGTTTATTGGGACCAGAAACATAGGTTAATTAGTAACGGGGTAGTTACTTGTGATATATTAGATTTTCACAAACGTAACATCACGATTAAATATTTCCAGGACGACAAAAATCGGCGTTCACCGCAACCGATTTATTTGTTCCATAATGGTACGATCCAAGATTTAATATACCCGTTGGGAATGAAAAACATTAACCCGGAAAGGACCGTATAAATAGCAGCGTGCAGAGCGACATGGCCTGTTTGTACATCAGTCAGCATGAGACATAAGAACTGAAGCAGCGGAAGATGAGAGAGGTTCAAAATTCATGAGAAAAGAACATCCTCAGCCTACGAAATCGCTCTGAGAAATTGCATCTCATTCAGATCATGAAACGTGTCGACATGTTGAGGGACATTCTGATAAATAAGGTAAACACCACATTTAATTCAGTTAAAATTAGTTAGTTGTGAGCCTATTTTCCCAGAAGAGAGTTGGTAAGTAGACTCGGTTGAACACGTGTGGTGAATTAAGAAGTTAATTTAATTGTTATAGTTTTATAGATAAACTATTAATTAAGAATACCCATAGTGAATGTTATTTTTCTCCCAAAAGTAAACACCTGAATTAATGTATAAGCATTAATCCAAGTTGTACAATTAATTCTTAAGCAGCTCAATCCACAATGATTGGAATGATGAGTTCTTAAAGAATTTAATTTAGTACAAACTAAATAATATTATACTCAGTTATCATAGTCACAAGATAAACTGTACATTAGGAGAAAAAACTACAGTGTTTATTTTCTCCCAGCTAAGCAACTTAGTTAATGTATAGAACATTAGACACATGTTATACATTTTATTTTCTTAAGCATGAAACTGAATCTACAATGAATTAGAGTGACTTAAGGAACTTCAGAATTCTTAGTACAGTGGTAAGGACATAATGTATATGGCCCACTGGTAAGATTAAAAACTAGTTTACATGTGCCAGCACTAATAGAGAAGTTAGTGGAATGTGTATAGTCAAGTAGATGGAGCACATTAGTCAGTAAATTTATTTTTTTACATGAGCACATGGACAACCAAATAGTTTTCTTTTAATTCATGAGCACATGAGAACCACCCAGAGTTCTACAGGTATTATAATTTGTGTGATGGTACAGCCCACTTGGGGTAAGGCAAATATATAAACATGGCTGTTAACCATGGATAATATAATATTTGTGCCTCATAATAGTGCGTAACCAACCGTCATGCGAGAAGTATTTTAATTCATAATGCCTGAATGTGAATTGGATATATCACCTAAATTATATGTATGTTATGAGAACATGTGAAAACTCCTGGATTTCCTGGTGCTAAATCCTGGATGAATTGCCTAAGTGTGTCTAATGATCACAATGATCACTATGACATTGTTGATAACATGTCTGTGAGGATTCATGTGTGAGTTCATCATTGTTAAACAGATGTGAATGTATCATTTCATAAAATCCACCAGCATGCATGACTACAAGTTAGGGTGAAGGATGAGATGCCCTTGTAATGTCATTCTTGGTGAATCTGTGAATGTATTCTGTGTAAAGCACCTACATATGCATGATTGTCATCCATACAGATATGATTGTGTCTGATGAATGGGTGAGACCTCATTGTGATGCCATATGGTGTAAACATGTTATGTTGTCATTTGGAAATCACATAAGTACCCACTTTACATGACAGTATGAAGGATGTGTGATGAATTATTCCTATATGATCACCCATACCCATATGAATGTGTCTGTGGACTGAGTGAAATTATCATCCATACATATGAATGATGTCAGAGTTGAGTGAGTGAGTGAAGTTACATGCTGAGTGAGAGAGAGGGAGTATAAGCCAACAGTCAATCTAATGATAGCCAGCAACTTTGATGTGGGATGCCATGCCTATCACTAGAGAAATGCTTCGGTGTACCCCATAAACTTAAAATTAATTTAATACACTCCGGCGCATAACACCACTTTATATAAAGTATCATTCATATCCCTATCATCTAGTCTTGTGCGCAAAGCACGACACAAACCATATCATACATTACGCATAGCCCCAGCATCTGTGTTTGTAATTTAAGCAAAATCCCACTTTGTAGTTCATGTTAACACATATGGTCTATTGTAATGATAATAATGAATTTCAAAGATGATGAGGAGGATTGTAATTTAATGAAAATGATATAACCATGATTATGATGATAATGTTAGAATAATGTAATGATTTCTAATGTCATAAACATGATAATAATGATGATGATTGTAATAACCATGTAATAATTATGAAAATAATGATAAGGATTTTAATTACAATTATTATAAAAACCATGATGATGTTGATGATAATAATCAATGTTACATCCATGAGAATGGAAGAAATCTTCTCACTTGAAGCATTTAATGAAGAAGAATACACCTGAAGGCTATACAAGAATAATACCAAATGTACTTATCTTGTTGATAAGCAAATACTCATGGAAATGGGACCTGACTTTTAAAAGCTCTTAATGTATAAGACCCTTTTCTTGAATAGGAAAAGATGAAGTAGAGAACAAAACTAGATACAGAAGAGAATGGTCAACATAATTGTTAAATTCCCAATCACTCAAGGTATTACTTCTATAAACCTGAGGACAGGCATAGGTGATGATGAAACTGCACATCTGCTAGTTAAACCTTGAACCCCTGATAGTGGAAGATTGGATTGAGAGCAAACAACTGTGTTGGTGATAACTACATGAAAACACCATGACTATCTTTCTTCTATGTTATTTTCTCTAAAGAACAGGATCCATTTTATTGTTTTCACTGGTTATGTTCTTAGGCTTTTACATGTAAATTCTAATGTCATATTTCTGATATTATTCGAATTATGTGATTGATGGAATTTCAGGTAGTGGTCTTATTCATGTCAATCCAGACCTGACTTGGTGAAGTTTGAAGGCAGCACCTGTTGAGTGAGCACATGGTTGAGTGATGCCCTTGACAGAGTAGCGTCGAACCTTATCTACCTGCAACCATTCCATTTGTCTAATAGGAGAGGTAATCTTTATTTAAAATAAGTACCTGCCAAGACAAAGGAAAACAAGAGCCAACTTATGTTCTACTACACCCAGGAACAATAAATAATACTACAATTGATGATAGCCAGAGTGATTCCCAAAGCTGGAAGTGGAGAATCCTGATTGGAGACAGTTCTTTTTTTCAGATCATCCAGACCAGTAAAAGATTAGCTTTACAGGCCACTGCGAAAAAATCTAAACGGTTAATTATCTACCAGGATCATGGGCACATCAAGTCTGTAATATTTCATGTATATGTATATGTCCTTATTTCTATGACAGGAAATTGTAATTTTGAATGCAATTTACAAAATCCATATTTATGTTTATTAAATCATAAAAACTAAGGTCATGTCATGTATTGATTGAATTTTACTTGTCATAATCAAATTGTTTTAAATTACCCTAGATAGAATTAATTAGTTGGTAGAGGAGAGGCAAGGAACCACTTATGGAATAAAATTGGGTATAAAAGGGAGTACAACATTTTCAGTATTTCCTAAAGGTATTCCTTGGTTCTCTAAAACTCTATTTCTGGTCTCAACAATTGAGTCAGTACAACTAAATTAATTAAAACGGGCAGGATCACATTGGGAAAAATGATGTTTCATCATTTATCTCTGTGGGGTTGAGCCATCAATCAAACCCATATCCGACAAGTTGGGGGCTAAAGTCCGGGTATTTTCTTTAATTAGAAAGTAGAATATAGCAGGTTAGGATAGTAACATTCACCTAGTCAGAAGTTATCATATCATTAGATATTGATAAAGTTAGGCAGATAACTCTAATCAGACATACGTGCTTTGCTTAAAGTCTATTCTCCAGGTATACAGGCTATTCACCTTCAGAGAAGACAAGAAAAAGGTAAGAATGGCAGACACCGCCAGACTGAGAAATCTTTTTATGGAGACTGGTAAGCAGTGCGACCTAACAGGTAAGGAGTTAGCTCAGTATGTTAGCGAGGCATTCGAGAAACATGAACGTCTACAGGCTGAGAAGGAAAAAGAAGAAAGACGTCTACAAGCGGAGAATGAAAATAAGAAGGATAGACAGGCAAACAGAGAACAAGAAGAAAGAAGACAAAAACATGAACTGGAAATGAGGAAGTTGGACAATGAAACCGAGTTACGACGACGGGAAATCATGAACCAACAGAATCCCTCAACAGATCAAAGTAGATCTTCAGCTGAACCACCAGGGGAAGCAACTTCAGTTCAAGTGAACGCCATGTCTTTTCCATTGGAACCTTTCAATGAACAAACAGACATCATCGAAAATTATTTATCAAGATTCGAGAGGATGTGTGTGATGTGCGGACTGGAGGAGACCAATATGGGCAGTTAAATTGTCACAAGGACTTCGCGGAATTTCTTACGAAGTATTTTCTAGGATACCGACCGGAGGAGTTGGGCAATTATAAACATCCTAAAAACAAGCCTTATTAGCCAGATTCGAGATAGACGGAGAGAACTACAAGAAACAGTTCAGGACCTGCTCGGAAGGAAGCCGGAAGAGAACTTCTCTCAATACGTAGAAAGACTAAGATCCTACCTAAACAAATGGCGTACCATGGTCTAGATTTGAGGAAACCTACCAAGAGCTAGAAGAAAATGATAATGATAGATCAACTTAAACAGAAAATGTCTCAGGACATGAGAGCATTTTTAACACAGATGGAGCTGAGAGATTGGAGTCGATCATTACTTTGGCAGAGAGATATGAAAAGTCGCAGAAAGAGGCGGGAGGTAATCAACGAAATACCAATAATCTTCCTCGCGAATTCCCTCAGAAGACCAAAGATAACGGAGAACCGAAATCCAGCAAACCAAATGGATCGAATGGATCAAATAAGACCACTACAAATCAGAACCAGCAGGTCATGTGGGAGAAGCCTTACTGCAGCCATTGTAAAAATCATACTCATAACACAAGGGATTGCAAAAAGAAGCCTCAACCTCTTACCACAGCCTGTGCAGTAAAACCTAAAGCAGTGAGAAGGAACCGTAATGCTCATTCCAATATGGACACGCAAAGGAACACCAACTCAAAACTGCCAGTCATAGAATCTGTCAACCTGAATGGATGGACAGTGGAATGTCTCTATGATACAGGTTTATTTTTCGACGCAATTGTACAAGCCTCATTGGTAAACCCAGAGCAAGTTACAGATGAAACCGTCGAAATACAGGGATTTCTGAAAAGTTCCGTACCTATGACACTTCCTGTTGCCAAGGTCAGCATAACTTCACGCTATGTTACGGGAGAAATCAGAGCAGCGGTCATGGATGACCCAGTCCACCCTGTCATGCTAGGAAGTCGCTATGTCCTTTTAGGAGAACCAGTACAGCCAATGATAGCATCAGCGGTGACTACGCGCCAACAGGCCAAGGAAACTCCAACGACTACGACACCAGCAAATCTTCAGTCCGAAGATTTAAAACAAGCCCAAGCAACAGATAGCTCACTTGGGACGTGCTTCCGTAAGTTGCCAAAATCACATACACCTCCAAGGAAGGGTGATTTCTACATGAAGAATGGAATTCTTCACAGAGAGGCAGGAAAGTTAGGACAAGAGTATTCTCAACTGGTTGTTCCAACTACTTACAGAACACAAATACTTGAGATGGACATAGTATGCCGTTTAGCGGACATATGGGAATCAACGCAACCATGCAACGAATCTCAACTTACTACTACTGGCCTGGAATTAACATGGACATCCAAAGATATGTCAAATCATGCCCAGCATGTCAGAAAGTAGCCCCAAAGAACTGGACACCACCAGCGACATTAGGGAAAGGCCCATCCCGAGAGATTTCAACAAGAAATCAAACAACATAGAGTTAGAGGTGGGAGAAAAAGTGCAAGTACTTCTTCCCACAAGTCAAAATCAGTTGCAGATCGGTTGGAGGACCTTAAGGCCCCAAAAAACCCCGGGGTTTAAAAAAAAAAAAAGGGGCCCCCCAAAAAAAAAACCCAAAAACCCCCAAAATTAAAATTGGGGGGAAAAAAAAAAAGGTTTAAAAAAATTTTGGGAATTTAAAAAAAAAAAAGGGGGGGTTAAAAAAAAAATTTTTTTTTAAAAAAAAATTAATTTTTTTAAAAAAAAAAAATTTTGGGGGGTTTTTGAAAAGGGGGCCCCCCCCCCCCCCAAGGAGGAAACCAGTTTTTTGGGAAAAAAGCCGGGAAAAAAGGGGGGACCCCAAAAGGGCCCCCCCTTTTTAAAACCCCCCCAAAAATTTTAAAAGGGGAAGCCCAAAGGGAAAACCCCCCAAAAAAATCCCCCCAAAAAAAAAACCCCCCAAAAAAATTTTACCCCAAAAAAAAAACCCCCCCGGGGGAAAAACTTGAAAAAAATTTTAAGGGAAAAAAGGGGGGTTTGGAAAATTTAAAAAAAAAAATTTAAAAAAAAAAGGGGGAATTTTAAAAGGTTTGGGGAAAATTAAAACCCCCCCCAAAATTCCCCAAAAAACCCCCCCCCCAAAAATTTTTAAAAAAAAAAAACCCAAAAAAAAAAAAAAAAGGGGGAAAAAACCCCCCCCAACCAAAAATTTAAAAATTTAAAAAATTTTTGGGGGGGGGAAAATTTTAAAAACCCCCCCCAAAAAAAAAAAAAAAATTTTTAAACCCCTTTTTTAAAAAAAAAAAAAAACCAAAACCTTTAAAGGGGGGGGAAAAACCCCCTTTTTTTTTAAAAAAAGGGGGGGCCCCCCCCCCAAAAAAAAAAGGGGGGAAAAAAAAAAAAAAGGGGGGGGGAAAAAAAAAAAAAAAGGGGCAAAAAAAAAGGGGGAAAAAAAAAAAAGGAAAAAATTTGGGAAAAAACCCCAAAAAAAAGGAAAAAAAAAAAAAACCAAAGGGGTTTTAAAAAAACCCCTTTTTTAAAAAAACCAAAAAAAATTTAAAAAAAAAGGGAAAAGGGGGGAAAAAAAAAAAGCCTTTTTTGGGGAAACCTTTTTTTAAAAAAAAAAGGGGGGGTTAAAAAATTTCCCCCCAAAAAAAAAAAAATTTTGGCGAAAAAAAAAGGGGGGGGGGTTTTTTTTAAAAAGCCCCAAAAAAAAGGGGGGAAAAAAAAAAAAACCGTTTTTTTGGCCTTGGGGGGTTTTTTTTAACCCCCCGGGGGGAAAAAAAAAAGGAAAAAAAAAAGGTTAAAAAAGGGGGTTTTTTTAAAGGTTAAAAAATTTCCCCGGGGGGGAAAGGGGGAAAAAAATTTTAGGAAAAAAAAAAAACCCTTTTTTTTAAAAAAAAATTTTTAAAAACCTTTTCCCGGGGGGTTTAAAAAAAAACCCCTTTTTAATTAAAATTTTTTTAATTGGAATTTTTTAAAAAAATTTTAAAAAAACCCGGGGAAATTTTTTTAAAAAAAAATTTTTTTTTTAAAAAAAATTTTTTAAAAAAACCCAAAAATTTTTTTTTAAAAAAAAAAAAAATTTTTTTTTAAATTTTCCAAATTTAAAAAAAAAAACTTAAACCAATCCCAAAAAAAAATTAGGGAAAAAAAATTTTTTTTTTTCCCCCCTAAAATTTTTTTTTCCCCAAAAAAAATTTTTAAAAAAAAAATGTTTTTTCCCCCCAAAAAATTTTAAGGAATTAAAATTTTAAAATTTTAAAATTTTTAAAAACTGGGAAAAAAAATTTGGTTTTTAAAAAAAAAAATTTTTTTGGGTTGGAAAAAAGGGGGGTTTTTAAAAAAAAAATTTTTTTTTAAAAAATTTTGTTTTTTTTTAAAAGGGGGGCCCCAAAAAAAAATTTTTTTTTTAAAAAAACCCCGGGGGGAAAAAAAAAAAAAACCCCGGGTTAAAAAATTTTTTTTTTAACCCCCCGGGGGAAAAAATTTTAAAAAAAAAAATTTTTTAAAAGGGAAAAAAAAAATTTTTTTTTTTTCTAAAAGGATTTGGGGGTTTAATTTTAAACCAAAAAAAAAACCCCAAAAAAATTTTTTTTGTTAAACCCGGCTTGGGGAAATTTGGGGGAATTTTTTTTGGGGAAAAAAAAAAAACCCCCCAAAAATTTTGGGGTTTTGGGGGGCCCCCGTTAAAATTTTTTGAAACTTTAAAAAATTTTTAAAAACCTTTTTTAAAAAAATTTTTTTTTTGGGGGGAAAAAAATTTTTTTTTGGGAAAAATTTTTTTTTAAAAAAATTTTTCCCCCAAAAAAAATTTTAAAATTTTTTAAAAATTTTTTTTTTTGGGAAAATTTTTTACCCATTTAAATTTCAAAAAATGGTTTATGGGATTTTTGGGGAAAACCCCTTAAAAAGGGGGGGGGGGGAAAAAAAAAAAAAAAAAAGGGGGGGGTGGGGTTTCAAAAAGGGGGGGGGAAAAAAAAAAATTTTTAACCCCCCAAAAATTTTTTCCAAAAAAAATTTTTTTTTTAAAAAAAAAAAAACCCCCCCTTTTTAAAAAAAAATTTTTTTTTTTTTAAAAAATTTTTTTTTTTTTTTAAAAACAAAATTTTTAATTAAAAAAAAAATTTTTTTTTTTTTAAAAATTTAAAAAGGTTTTAAAAAAAATTTTTTTTGTTAAATAATTTTTTTAAAAAAAATTTAAAAAAAAAAATTTTAAAAACCATGGTTTTTTTTTAAATAAGGTTTTTTTTTAAAAAAAAAAAAAAAAATTTTTTTTTTTTTTTAAAAAAAAAAGAAAATTTTTTAAATTTTAAAAAAAAAAAAAAAAAAAAATTTCCCCCAAAAAAGGGGAAAAAAAAAAAAAGGGGGGAATTTTTAAAAAAAAAATTTTTTTTTTTTTAAAAAAAAAAAAAAAAAAAAGGGGTTTTAAAAAAAAATTTTTTTAAAACCCTTTTTTAAAAAAAATAAAGGGGGAAAAAAATAGGTTGGGGAAATGGCCCCCTTTTTTTTTAAACCCAAAAAAATTTTTTTTAAAAAAAAGGGGGGAAAAATGAAAAATTTTAAATTTTTAAATTTTTTTTTAAAAAAGGGGGGAAAAAAAATTTTGGTTAAATTTTTTTTAAAAAAAAAAAAAAAATTTTTTTTTTTTTTTTTTTAAAAAATTTTTTTTTTTTCCGGTTTGGTTTTTACTTTTAAAAAAAATTTAATTTTTAAAAATTTTTTTAAAAATTTTGGGGGTTTTTTCCCCCTTTTTTGGGAAATTTAAACCCCTTTGGGGGCCTTTTTAAAAAACCCCCCCCAAAAAAAAAAAAAATTTTTTTTCCCCCAAAAAAATAATTTTTTAAAAAACCCCAAACCCAAAAAAAAGGGGAAAAATTTTTTTTAAAAAAAAAATAAAACCCCAAAAAAAAATTTTTCCCCCGCAAAAAAAAATTAAATTTTAAAAGTTTTTTTTCCCCTTTTTAAATTTTTTGTTTTTTAACCCCTTTTAAAAAAAATTTTAAATTTTAAGGAATTTAAAACCCTTTTTTTTTAAAAAAAAAATTTTTTTTTTTTTTTAATTTTAAAAAAAAAATTTTTTTTTTTTTTTATTAAAATTTTTTTTAAGGGGGCAAGGAAATTTTTTTTTAAAAAAAAGGGTTTAAAAAAGGTTTTTTAAAATTTTTGGGGGGAAAAAAATTTTTTTTAAAAAGGGTTAAAAATAAAAATTTTTTTTTTAAAAAAAAAATTTTTTTTTAAAATTTTTTGGGGGGAAAAAAAAACCCAAAAAAAGGGGGGAAACCGGGTTTTTTTTTAAAAAAAGGGGGGGAAAAAAATTTAAAAAAAAGGGGGGGAAAAGGGGTTTTTTAATTAAAAAAAAATTTTTTAAAAATTTTTTCCCCCGGGGGGGCCCCCCAAAAAAAGGGAAAAAAAAAAAAAAAAAAATTTTTTTAAAAAATTTAAAATTCCCAAAAAGGAAACCCAAAAAAGGGAAAAACCAAAAAAAAATTAAAATTTTAAAAAAAAGGGGGGGAAACCACCCGGGGGGGAAATTTTTTTCGGGGGGAGAAAAAAAAAAAAAAAAGGAAAAAAAAGGGGTTAAAGGGGGGGAAAAAAAAAAAAGGGGGGAAAAACCAAAAAGAAACCCAAAAAAAAAAAAACTTAACTGGAAAAGGGGGGAAATTAAACCAAATTAACCCCCCTTTTTTTTAAAAAAAAAAAAAAAAAAAAATTTTTTTTTTTAAAGGGGGGGGGGGTTTTTTGGGGGGGGGGAGGGGGAAAATTTTTTAAAAAACCCCTTTTTTTTAAAAATTTTGGGGGGGGGGTTGGGGGAAAAAACCAAAAAAGAAAATTTCCAAAAAGGGGGGGAAAAAAAAAAAAAACCCGGGGGGGGGGCCAAAAAAATTTTTAAAAAGGAAAAAAGATTCCAATAAACAAAGGGCCCCGGTTTTGGGCCCCAAAAAAAGGGGGGGGAAAATTTTTAAAAAAAACAAAAATTTCCAAAAAAAGGGTTTTTTTTTTGGGGGGAAAAAAAAAAAATTTTTTAAAAAAAAAGGAAAAAGGGGGGGAAAAAAAAACCAAAATTTCCCCCCAAAATTTTAAAAAAAAAGGGGGAAAAAAAAAAAAAGGGGGGTTTAAAAAAAACCAATAAAATTTTTCCCCCCCCCGGGGGAAAAAAAACCGAAAAAAAAACCCAAAATAAAAAAAAAAAAACCCCCCCAAAAAAAAACCCCCTGGGGAAAAAAAAAAGCAGGAAAAAAAAAACCCCCCGGGGCCCAAAAAAAACCCAACCCCCCAGCCGGAAAAAAAAGGGGGGAAAAAATTTTTATTAAAAAAAAAAAAAAGGGGGAAAAAAAAAATGGAAAGGGGAAAAATTTTTTAAAAGGGTTTTTTTCCCCCTTTTTGGGCCCTTTAAAACCCCTTTTGGGGGGGTCAAAAAGGGTTTTAAAATTTCCCCCCCCGGGGGGCCAAGGCCCCCCTAAAAGGGGGGAAAAAAAAGGGAAAAAGGCCAAAAAAAAAAGGGTTTTTAAAAAAAAAAAAAAACAACGGGAACCCCCCGGGGGGGGGAAAAACCCCCCCCCCACCCCAAAAAAAATTTTTAAAAAAAAAAACCCCCCAAAAAAAAAAAAAATTTTAAAAAAATTTTCCCCCAAAAAAAAAAAAATGGGAAAAAAAGGGGGGGTTGGGAAAAAACCCCCCCTTTTTTAAAAAAAAAATTTTTTTGGGGGCATTAAAAAATTTTTGGGGGGTTGGAAAACCCCCAAAAAAAAACCCCCCCGGGGGGAAAAAACCCCCCAAAAAAAAACCCAAAAATCCCAAATTTAAAAAAAAAAGGAAACCCCCCAAAAAAAAACCCTTGGGGGTTTAAAAAATTTTAAAAAAAAAAAAAAGGGGGGAAAAAAAAATTTTTAAAAAAAAAAATTTTTTTGGGGAAAAAAAAAAAAGGGAAAAAAAATTTAAAAATTTTAAAAAAAAGGAAAAAAAAAAAAAGGGGAAAAACCCCAAAACCCCAAAAAAGGGTTTTTTAAATTTAAAAAAAATTGGGGAAATTAAAAAGGGGGAGGTTTTTCCGGAAAAAAAAGGGAAGGGAAAAATTTTTCCCCCCGGGGGGGGGTGCTTAAAAATTTCCCTTTTTAAAGCCCAAAAGGGGAAAAAAAAAAAAATGGTTTAAAAAAAAAAAGGGGGGCCCCCTTTTTTAAAAAAAAAAAAAAAAAAAAGGGAAAAAGGTTTTTTGGGGGGAAAACCCCCCCAAAAAAAAACGGGGGAACCAAAAAAAAAAGGGTTTTAAAAAAAAAATTTAAAATTTTTTAAAAAAAAAGGGGAAAAAGGGAAATTTTTTTTTTTTTTTTTAAAAAAACCCAAAAAAAAAAAACCAAAAACCCTTAAAAAATTTAAACCCCGGGGGCCTTTTTAAAAAAAAAGGGGGTGAAAAAAAAGGGGGGGGATTAAAAAAAGGGGAAAAAACCCTCCCCAAAACCCTTAGAAAGGGCCCCCAAAGGGGGGGGGGGAAAATTTTAAAAAAGGAAAAAACCCCCCTTTTTTTTAAAAAAAAAAATTTTACCTTTTAAAAAGGGGGGGGACCTTTTAAAAAGGGGAAAAAAAAAAAATTTTTTTTTTTTGTTTTGGAAACCCATTTTAAAAAAAATTGGGGAATTTTTTTAAAAAAAAAAAAATTTTTTAAAAATTTTTAATTTTAAAAATTTTAAAAGAAACCCAAAAAAATTTTTTAAAAAAAAAATTTTTTTAAAAAAAAAAAAAATTTTAAAAAAAAAAAAAAAAGGGGAAAAAAATTTTTTTTTAAAAAAAAGAAAAAAAATTTTTTAAAAAAAACCCCTTTTAAAAAAAATTTTAAAGGGGAAAAAATTAAATTTAAATTTTTTAAAAAAAAATTAGGTTTTTTAAAAAAAAAAAATTTTTTTTTTTTTTTTTAAAAAAAAATTTTTTTTTTTAAGGGAATTTTTTTTTTAAAAAAAAAAATTTTTTTAAAATTTTTTTTTAAAAAAAACCCCCCCCTTTTTTAAAAAAATTTTTTAAAAAAAAAAGAAAATTTTTTTTTTTTTTTAAAAAGGGGGGGCCCCCTTTTTTTTTTTAAAAAAAAAAGGGCCCAAAATTTTTTTTTAAAAAAAAAATTTTTAACAAAAAAAAGGGTTTAAAAAAAAATTTTGTTTTCATAAAAGGGGAAAACCCCCCTTTTTTAAAAAATTTTTAAGGTTTTAAAAACCCCTTTTTTTTTGGGGAAAAAAAAAACCCCCGGGGGAAATTTTTTAAAAATTTTTGTTCTTTTTAAAAACCCCAAAGGTTTTTTTAAAAATTTGGGGGGTTTTTTTTCCTTTTTAAAAAAAATTTTTTTTAAAACCCCCAAAAGCATGATTTAAAAGGGGGGGGGCCCTTTTAAGGGGGGTTTTTTTTTTTTTTTTTAAAAATTTTAAAAAAATTTCCCTTACCCAAATTTTTTTTTAAAAAGAAAAAAATTTTAAAAAAAATTTTTGGGTTTTTTTTAAAATTAAAAATTTTTTTTTTGGAAAGAAGGGTTGGGGGGAAATTAACCCCCAAAAAAAAGGGGGTTTGGGAAAATAAATTTTTTTAAAAAAAAAAAATGTAAAAAAAAAATTTGGGGGGGAAAAAAAAAAAAAAAAAGGGAAAAAACCCTTTTTAAAAAACCCCCCAAAAAAAAATTTTTTTTTTTCCCCAAAAAAAAACCAATTTTTTTCCCCCCCCCCTTTGTTTTAAAAATTTTTTAAAAAACCCCTTTTTTCTTTTTCCAAAGGCCCAAAAAAAAAAATTAAAAAAAATTTTTTTGTAATTTAAAAAATTAAAAGGTTATGTTAAAAATTTTTTAATTTTAATGATTTTAAAAATTTTTAAAAAAAAAAATTTAATAAAATGAAAAAATGAAAATAAAGATAAGGTTTTAAAAAAATTTTTAAAAAAAAAAAAAAAAATTTAAAACCCAAAAAAAAAAAATTTTTTTTTAATTAAAAAAAAAAAAAAGGGGAAAAAAAAAATCCAAAAGGAAAAAAAATTTCCTTTTGAAAAGAAAAAAAAAATTTTTTTTAAAAAAAAAAAAAAACAAAAAAGGGGGAAAGGGCCAAAATTTTTAAAAAAAAAAAAATTTTTTTTAAAAAAAAAAAGGGGGAAAAAAAAAAAAAAAAAAAAAATTTTAAATTTTAAAAAGGGTTTTTTCCAAAAACCCGGGGGGGGGGAAAAAAAAACTTTTCTTCTATTTTTTTTTAAAAAAGGGGAAATTTTTTTTCCAAAATTTTTGGGTTTTAAAAAAAAAACCCCTTTTTTTTTTTTTTTTTTTTAAAAAGGAAAATTTTTTTTGGTTTTATTTTTTCCCCTTTTTTAAAAAAAAAGGGAATTTTTTAAAATTTTTGGGGGGGTAGGGTTTTTTTCCCCAAATTTTTGGGGGTTTTTTTGGGCCCCCTTTTTAAAAAATTTTGGGGGGAAAAAAAAAACCCAATTTTTCCCCCAAAAAAACCCCCAAAAGGGGGGGCCTTTTTTAAAAAAAAGGGGGGGAAAAAAAAACCCCTTTTTTTTAACCCCCGGGCCCTAAAAATTTTTTCCCCCCCCTTTTTTAAAAAAAAACCCCAATTTTTTTTTTTTTAAAAAAAAAAAAAAAATTTTTTTTAAAAGGAAAATTTTTTTTTTAAAAACCCAAAAGGGTTTTTAAAAAAATTTTTTTTTATTTTTTTTTAAAAAATTTAAAAATTTTTTTTTAAAAAAAATTTAATTTTTTTTAAAAAAAAAAAAGGGAAAATTTTTTTTGGGGGGGAAAAAAAGTTTTTTAAATAAAATTTTTTTTTTAAAGGGGGGGAAAAAAGGGGAAAAAATTTTTTAAAAAAAGGGGGGAAAATTTTTTTAAAAAATTTTTTTTTTTTTTAATTTTTAAAAAAATTTAAAAAAATTTTAATTGGGGGTTTTTTTTAAAAAAAAAAAATTTTTTTTTTTTTTAAAAACCCCTTTTAAAATTTAAAAAAGGGGGGTTTTAAAAAAATTTTTTGGAAAAAAATTTTTTTTAAAAAAAAATTCACCTTAAAAAAAAAAAAAAAAAAAAAAAAAAAGGGTTTTTTAAAACCCCAAATTTGGGTTTCCCTTGGAAAAAAAAGGAAAAATGGGCCCCCAAAAAAAAAAAAAGGGGGGAAAAACCCAAAAAAAAAGGGAAAAAATTCCAAAAAGGGAAAAAAAAAAAAAATTAAAAAAGGGGGGGGAAAAAAAAAAACCAAACCCCGGGGTGGAAAAAAAGGGGGGAAAAAAAAAAAAGAAAAAAAAAAGGAAAAAAAAAAAATTTAAAAAAGGGTTTTTTTTTAAAAAAAAAAAAAAAAATTTTTTTTGGGGGGGGGGAAGGGGCCCCCAAAAAAAATTTTTTTAAAACCCGGGAAAAAAAAAATTTTTAAAAAAAGGGGGGGGGGGTTTTTTTTAAAAAAAAACCAAAAAGGGGGGTTTTTGGGGGGCCCAAAAACCAAAAAATTTTCAAAAAACCGGGGAATTTCCCCAAAAAAAAAAAACCTTTTTAAAAAAAAGGGAAAAAAGAATTTAAAAAAAAAAGGCTTGGGGGGGAACCGGGGAAAAAAAAAAAAAAAAAAAAACCCCCCCAAAAAAGGTTTTAAAAATTTAAAAAACCCCCAAAAAAAAAAAAAAGGGAAAAAAAAAAAACCAAAAAAAATTTTTAAAAAAAGAAAAAAAAACCCCCCAAAAAAAAAGGGGGAAAAAGGGGGGGCCCCAAAAAACCAAAATTTTTAAACCCTTTCCCCTTTAAAAAAAAAAAAAAATTGGGAAAAAACCCAAAAAACCACAAAAAAAAAAGGGGGGGGGAAAAAAGAATTTTAAAAAAAAAAAAAAAACCCCCCAAAAGGGCCCCCCCCCCGGGGGGCCGGGGGGGGAAAAAAATTTTTTTTCCAAAAACCCCAAAAAAAAAACCCCCCCCCCAAAAAAAACCCCAAAAAAGGGGGGGAAAATTTTTTTGGGTTTTTTTCCCAAAAAAAGGGAAAAGGGGGGCAGAAAAAATGGGCCCCTTTTTTTTGGGGGGTTTCCCTTTTAAAACCCGAAACCCCTTTTTTTGGGGAAACCCCAACGGCCGGGAAAAAACCCCCCCCCCAAAACCTTTTTTAAAAAAAAGCCAAAGATAGCCCGGGGTTCCCCAAACCCCCAAAAAAAAAAAAGGGAAAAATTTTAAAAAAAAACCCCCCCCCGGGGGAAAATTTGGGGGGTTTTTTGGGTTTTTAAAAACTTTCAAACCCCCCAAAAAATTTTTTGGGGGGGCCCGGGGGAAAAAAAAAGGAAAAATTTTTCCCCAAAAAAAAACCCAAAAATTGGGGAAAATGCCCCAAAAAAGGGAAAAAAACCCCCCCCCCCAAAAAACCCCCCCCAAAAAAAAAAAAAAAAAATTTTAAAAAAAAAAAAACCCCCCCCCCCCCCAAAAAAAAAGGGGGGAAACCAAATTTAAAAAAAAAAAAAAAAAAAAAGGGGAAAAAATTTTTTCCCCCCTTTAAAATTTAAAAAAAAAGGGGGGCCCCAAGGAAAAAATTTTTTAAAAAAAAAAAATTTTTTTGGGGGAAAAAAAATTTTTCCCCAAAAAAACCCCCCCAAAAAAAAATTTTTGGGGCCGGAACAACAGAAAAAAAAAAGGGGGAATTTTCCCCCCAAAAAAAAAATTTTTTTTAAAAAACCCCCCCGGGGGGGGGGCCCCCCAAAAACCCGGAAAAAAAAGTTTCCAACAATTGGGGGGGTTTTTTGTTGGAAAAACCCCCCCAAAAAAAAAAAAAAAAAAAAAAAAAAAAAAAAACTTTTTTAAAAAAAAAACCCCAAAAAAAGGGGGGGTTTAAAAAAAAACAAAAAGGAAAAAATTTTAAAATTTTCCCCAAAAAATTTTCCCCAACCCAAAATTTTTGGGGGGGGGAAAATTTTTTTTTCCCGGGGGAAAAAAATTAAAAAGGGGGGGAAAAAATTTCCCCCCTTTTTTTTTGGAATAAATTTAAAAAAAAAGGGGGGAAGGGGGAAAAAAACCCAAAAAAAAAAAAGGGGGAAAAGGCCCGGGTTTTTTTAAGGGGAAAAAAAACCCCCAAAAGGGGGGAAAAAATTAAAAAAAAATTTTTTTTAAATTGTTTGAGTTTTTCCCCAAAAAATTTAAAAAATTTTTTTAAAAAAATTAAAAAGGTTTAAAAATTTTTTTTTTTAAAAAATTTTTTTTTTGGGGTTTTTAAAAATTTTTTTAAAAAAAAAAAATTTTTTAAAAAAAATTTTTTTAATTTTAAAAAACCCCTTAAAAGAATTTAAAAATTTTTTTTTTTAAAAAAAAAATTTAAAATTTTAAAAAACCCCTTTAAAAAAAAATTTTTTTAAAAAAAAAAAATTTTAAAAAAAAGAATTTTTTTAATTAAAAAAAAAAAATTTTTTTTTCCAAAAAAAATTAAAAAAAAAAAATTTTTTTTTTCCCCCGGAAAAAAATTTTTTAAAAAATTTTTTTTTTTTTTTTAAAAAAAAAAAATTTTTTAAAATTTTTTTTTTTAAAAAAGGGGGAAAATTTTTTTACGGGTTTAAAAAATTTTTTTTTTAATTAAAAAAATTTTTTAAAAAAAATTTTTTTTGGGGGGGTTTTTTTGGGGGGAAATTAAAAACCCCTTTTTTTTTTAAAAAAAAAAAACCCCCAAAATTTTTTCCCCCCCTTTTTTAAAAAATTTTTAAAAAAATTAAAAAAAAAGGGGGAAAAAAAATTTGGCCTTAAAATTCCAAAAAGGAAAAAATTTTTTTTTTTTTAAAAATGAAAATTTTAAATTTTGGGGAAAAAAAAAATTTTTTCCTTTTTTAAAAAGGGAAATTTCCTTTTTTTCCCCCCCAAAAACTAAATTGGTTTAAAATGGGGGTTTTTTTGTTTTTTAATTTTAAAAAAATTTTTGTAAAACCCCAAAAAACCCCCAAATTTTAAAAAATTTTTTTAAAAAAGGGGTTTTTTTGGGAAAAAAATTTTTTTTTTAAAAAAAAAAATTTTTTTTCCCTTTTCAAAGGTTTTTTTGGGGGGCCCATTTTCCCCCTTTTTTAAAAAGTTTTTGGTTTGGGAAAAAAAACCCCCTTTTTTTTGGGGGGTGGTGAAAGGTTCCTTTTAAAAAATTTTAAAAAACCCCCAAAAACAACCTTTTTGGGGAAAGGTTTTTGGGGGGAAAAACCCCCCCCAAAAAAAAATTTTTTTAAAAACCCCCCCAAAACCCAAAAGGGGTTTTTTTTTTTTTTGGGCCCCCAAAATTAAAAAATTGAAACCCCCCCCTTTTTTTTTTTTAAAAAATTTTTTTTCATTTTTTTGGTTTTAAAAAAAAAAATTTAAAAAGGGGGTTTTTTTAAAAAAAACCCCTTTTAAAATTTTTAAAAATGGTTTTTTTTTAAAAAAAAAAAAAAATGATGAGGGGAAAAAATGAAAAATTTTTAAAATAAAATAAGGGTTTTTTAAAAATTTTTTAAAAATTTTTGGGAAAAAAAAAAAAATTTTAAAAAAAAATTTTAAAAAAAAAAAAAATTTAAAAAAAATTTTTTAAAAAAAAATTTTTGGTTTTTTAATTTTTTAAAAAAAATTTTTACCTTTAAATTTAAAAAAAAAAATTTTTTTTTAAAAAAAAAGTTTAAAAAATTTTTAAAAAAAAAGGGAAAAAAATTTTTTTTTTTTAAAACCCTTTTTGGGAAAAATTAAAAAAAAAAACGGGAAAAAAAAATTGTTTTTAAAAAAAATTTAAAAAAACCTTTTTAAAAAAAAAAAAAAAAAACTTTTTTCTATTTTTTTTTAAAAAAGGGGAAATTTTTTTTCCCAAAAAATTTTTTTTTTAAAAAAAAAAAATTTTTTTTTTTTTTAAAAATTTTTTAAAAA
>JACEFZ010019823.1:0-34505 GCA_014155875.1 Cepaea nemoralis
AATTCCCGGCCATATTCAAGGGAAAAACCTGAAAATTTTTTAAGCATTATTCCCCCTTGGGAAAACTTTTTTTTTATCACGGCAAGCAAATGCACCAGCAGACGAAACCCTAGGCACAGAATTAGCCCCCATATAAGAAGCTGTGATATTTTAGTCTTTTTGCATATAACAGTGTACCCTACACCTACTAGGGGAATTTCTTTCAGAAGTATCAACCCCCAAAGTGAATAGATTAGTTAAACCCACGAACAGACACGGGGAAAACCCCTATATTCCCAAATTGCTAAGGTGATAAGAACAAACCCAAACCCAAATAATGTCTGTGAAAGGATTCCAACCAGGAACTGACATTCATCTGTAAAGATTAAGAACACGCATACTCGCTACGCTAAGAAATTTCTATAATAGTGTTACACACAGGTTAAAGGCAATGATCTATAGGACAAAGTCTTCGTTCCGTTTTTTAGAAACATTTTATTAGTCGAACGTTCAACCCCGCATAATGAGGGTAAGCTCAAAAAAATCCCGATTTTTTACATTTTCCGCTTCTTGTTTAGCTGGACCCCAAGTTAAGGACGGTGTCCCACCCTAGATACACTTCTTCATTCGTGCACACACGTTCACTTGCTATGGTTTTCCCACTAGTCAAGGAATGCGCAGCATTCCTTAACTCTCTACTCCTAAGCTACTCTGTTACATTCGCAAACAGCTAAAAGAAGATGCGCGTTTACATCATAAAAAAGGACTGCTATTTTAACTGTTAACATTCATGGCCCAACTTTGGACAACAAAAGGACAACACACGTCATTTTGGATTCGTTTTTAGTTACAGTTATTTATCGTTAATATGTATTAAACTGTTATTTAATTATGTATTAAAAACATGTCAACCTCTCACTTATATATTTTCATCATAATATTACGAATTTCCCTCATACGTGAAATATTCGTGCAACAATTTTTTTTTTGTAAGTTATAACCATTTTTTGATTTTATTTCAAAAAGACTTTTTACCTTAAAGGGAACATAGCGCCAAGCATTTTCTAAGGGGAGTAAGACTTACCTCAACTTTTTTATGATTTTAACAAAATACTATTTTGATGAAAATTGTATGAATGGCAGAGTGAAAGAATTAAATGAGAGAACGATATATTGGCGGACAAAATTTTAGCAAAACGTATTTATTTTAATTTGTCTGCGTCTTCAGTAAAAATGTATTACCTGTCTAATTGTTTAAAACATGTTTAGGATTAATACACTACATCTAAGCACCACTGCTTGGAATACCCGATCATGATTACACATTGGGGGAATTCTGACAAGGGAAAATCTCAACTCGTGACGCTTGGAGTTAAACCACACAATGAACACACACTCTATACAAACTTAAACTGAACACAAAAATTAAAGTGCATTCACTTTATTAGAAACAGCAACATATCAATCAATACAGAAAAACCCAAAAGGAAACACGTAGTCAGAGTGATAGAACAACAGCATAGCTAATAGTCAGCATTATACCAACATAGGGAGGTAAACATGTATCGAAATACACACAGAACAAGATGTTGCAGGAGTACTTAAATAGCCAAGACATTTGGTCTTATTAGAACTCTCTTACACAGAGTTTTAATATCTTGGTATCATGGATACTTGAGAAGGGCGCGGTTGTTAAAACAACTGGGAAACGTCACGGAACTTCTGGTCAGATAAGCATGTTTAAGAACATATAAGAGGGAACCTCTTCAGCAATCATCTTAAAGTGGGGTACTGGAAGAATACATGAGTTGGTGATGCGAATATGTCAGTTACCAAGTTACTATCCACCAAACTACAAACACCGACTTTATGTGATCCTGTGACAGAATTAGTACAAAACTAATTTACCTTATAAGAAACCCATCAAAGCAGGGGGGGGGGGGAGGGGACTCCTGTCACAGGCCTCACCTAGAGGACGGTACATAAAAGTAAGAGATACTGACGAAGGGAGAGTAATCCAGCCAAAAGGGAAAGAACCGTGTCACTCGAAGGCTTGAATAATCCAGAGCCTTCTCGAAGGACCGGTCAGTATGTCCACAGCCCCGTGGACACTGATGGGGCCCGCCGATTGCGGGGTCCACGAGAAACTCAGAGAGAGGTGCCACCCGTGTCGGATTGCGACACGTGTGGAGAAGATCAGACAGAGACTGGACATCGAGGAAGCAACAGGGCTTACCTTAAGGGGACTTGATAGTAGACCCAATTGTATTTAAGGGTCTTAGACATATGTGCAGATAGTTGCTAGAGTTATTGTGTTAACCATGTACATTCCAAACTCCTGTGATACGCAATATATTGAATGCTGGCTTGTGAAAACTCGCTTCGCCAGCGTACTATAATATGTATGTAAATAAATGATGCTAAATTGTATCTAACGGAGTTTGTTGCCTGTATGAGCCCGAGTTTCAATCCCCTAGAGATCTAGGACTGTGACAGGCTATGATTGGCAGTCGTATGTTAAAAGTGGTTCTGTTGTAACTTTCAAGGACCAAAACCTATTGCAATAAACATTCTTCATTTGATAGAATGCAGATTTTGCTTGTCCTATTCTGTTCTTTATCTCAGTGATGCATCTTACATCTGATTTATACTTGTACCTAGATATCTGATGAAACATCACAACGATAAAACATTTCAACGATAAAACATAACAACGATGAAACACCACCATGATAACATGTCATGACGATAACATATCACTTGCTCGCTGATGCCTTCTTGGATACAGTTTTTGAGTGTGGCCTTAAACCAATGTTACATCGCCTCCACTACGTAGTTGTCATCTGGTAACCTCTGACCCCGCACATTTCAAGGGACAGAACAAGAGAAAGCCCGACGGTGCTAGGTCCGGTCTGCAGGCTGGATGTTCAGGACCGAACAAGAGAAATTCCGACGGTGTTAGGTCCAGCTGCAGGCTGGATGTTCCAGGACCTCACATTTCAGAGCGCGTGGTATATCCACTGCCGGCTCCGTGGTGAAGAGGTTACGGACGGAGTTCGTGATCCCACATACCTGCGTTCGCAAGACAGCTGCGCGCGATTTGGCAGCAGACCGCATTGCGTTAGCGTTTTTACGAAATGATATGGGTGCCGGTCGTTTAGAAAGCAATGGCAAACTACTGAACGTAAACTTGTCAAATGACCACAACAGCAAAAATGCTGGTGTTGACTGCAAATTCCTGTGAACAATATGCAACTAACTTTGAGTGTATCCACTGCATGCACAGTTGTGTGAGGGCGGGCGCTGCGGTGAAGCAACAATAATCCTATTGAGAGCAACGCCGGTGTGTTCATTTTATTTGCGGTATTCAGTTTGGTCACATGACACTGTATTGAGAACAAGTCATAGTTTCACCAGTTTTCTTGACAGTCACTCATAGTGGATCACATACATAATCATTGGTGAATCACACACAGTAACCATCTGTGGATCACATACAGCAACACTAAGTGGATCACATACGGCAACACTAAGTGGATCACATACGACAACACTAAGTGGATCATATACAGCAACACTAAGTGGATCACATACAGCATCACTAAGTGGATCACATACAGCAACACTAAGTGGATCACATACAGCAACACTAAGTGTATCACATACGGTAACACTAAGTGGATCACATACGGCAACACTATGTGGATCATATACGGCAACACTAAGTGGATAACATACGGGAACACTAAGTGTATCACATACAACAACACTAAGTGGATCACATACGGCAAAACTAAGTGCATCACATACAGCAACACTAAGTGGATCACATACAGCAACACTAAGTGGATCACATACGGCAACACTAAGTGGATCACATACATCAACACTAAGTGGATCACATACGGCAACACTAAGTGGATCATATACGGCAACACTAAGTGGATCACATACGGCAACACTAAGTGGATCACATACAGCAACACTAAGTGGATCATATACGGCAACACTAAGTGGATCATATACAGCAACACTAAGTGGATCATATACGGAAACTCTAAGTGGATCACATACGGCAACACTAAGTGGATCATATACGGAAACTCTAAGTGGATCACATACGGCAACACTAAGTGGATCATATACGGAAACTCTAAGTGGATCACATACGGCAACACTAAGTGGATCATATACGGAAACTCTAAGTGGATCACATACGGCAACACTAAGTGGATCATATACGGAAACTCTAAGTGGATCACATACGGCAACACTAAGTGGATCACATACAGCAACACTAAGTGGATCATATACGGCAACACTAAGTGTATCACATACATCATCACTAAGTGGATCACATACGGCAACACTAAGTGCATCACATACAGCAACACTAAGTGGATCACATACAGCAACACTAAGTGGATCACATACAGCAACACTAAGTGGATCACATACGGCAACACTAAGTGGATCACATACGGCAACACTAAGTGGATCATATACAGCAACACTAAGTGGATCATATACGGCAACACTAAGTGGATCATATACGGCAACACTAAGTGGATCATATACGGCAACACTAAGTGGATCACATACAGCAACACTAAGTGGACCACATACAGCAACACTAAGTGGATCACATACAGCAACACTAAGTGGATCACATGCGGCAACACTAAGTGGATCACACACAGCAACACTAAGTGGATCACATACAGCAACACTAAGTGGATCATATACGGCAACACTAAGTGGATCACATACAGCAACACTAAGTGGATCACATACGGCAACACAAAGTGGATCACATACAGCAACACTAAGTGGATCATATACGGCAACACTATGTGGATCATATACGACAAAACAAAGTGGATCACGTACAGCAACACTAAGTGGATCACATACAGCAACACTAAGTGGATCACATACGACAACACTAAGTGGATCACATACGGCAACACTAAGTGGATCATATACGGCAACACTAAGTGGATCACATACGGCAACACTAAGTGGATCATATACAGCAACAATAAGTGGATCACATACTGCAACACTAAGTGGATCACATACGGCAACACTAAGTGGATCACATACGGCAACACTAAGTGGATCACATACAGCAACACTAAGTGGATCACATACGGCAACACTAAGTGGATCACATACATCAACAATAAGTGGATCACATACGGCAACACTAAGTGGATCATATACGGCAACACTAAGTGGATCACATACGGCAACACTAAGTGGATCACATACAGCAACAGTAAGTGGATCACATACAGCAACACTAAGTGGATCACATACGGCAACACTAAGTGGATCACATACAGCAACACTAAGTGGATCACATACGGCAACACTAAGTGGATTACATACGGCAACACTAAGTGGATCACATACGGCAACACTAAGTGGATCACATACAGCAACACTAAGTGGATCATATACGGCAACACTAAGTGTATCATATACGGCAACACTATGTGGATCATATACGGCAACACTAAGTGGATAACATACGGCAACACTAAGTGGATCACATACGGCAACACTAAGTGGATCACATACGGCAACACTAAGTGGATCACATACGGCAACACTAAGTGGATCATATACGGCAATTCTAAGTGGATCATATACGGCAACACTAAGTGGATCACATAAGGCAACACTAAGTCGATCACATACGGCAACACTAAGTGGATCACATACAGCAACACTAAGTGGATAACATACGGCAACACTATGTGGATCATATACGACAACACTAAGTGGATCACATACGGCAACACTAAGTGGATCACATACAGCAACACTAAGTGTATCATATACGGCAACACTATGTGGATCATATACGGCAACACTAAGTGGATAACATACGGCAACACTAAGTGGATCACATACGGCAACACTAAGTGGATCACATACGGCAACACTAAGTGCATCACATACAGCAACACTAAATGGATCACATACGGCAACACTAAGTGGATCACATACGGCAACACTAAGTGGATCACATACAGCAACACTAAGTGGATCACATACAGCAACACTAAGTGGATCACATACGGCAACACTAAGTGGATCATATACGGCAACACTAAGTGGATCACATACAGCAACACTAAGTGGATCACATACGGCAACACTAAGTGGATCACATACAGCAACACTAAGTGTATCATATACAGCAACACTAAGTGGATCATATACAGCAACACTAAGTGAATCATATACAGCAACACTAAGTGGATCACATACAGCAACACTAAGTGGATCACATAGCGGCAACACTAAGTGGATCACATACAGCAACACTAAGTGCATCACATACAGCAACACTAAGTGGATCACATACGGCAACACTAAGTGGATCACATACAGCAACACTAAGTGGATCATATACGGCAACACTAAGTGGATCACATACAGCAACACTAAGTGAATCATATACAGCAACACTAAGTGGAATCACTATACGGCAACACTATGTGGATCACATACGGCAACACTAAGTGGATCACATACAGCAACACTAAGTGGACCACATACGGCAACACTAAGTGCATCACATACAGCAACACTAAGTGGATCACATACGGGAACACTAAGTGGATCACATACAGCAACACTAAGTGGATCACATACGACAACACAAAGTGCATCACATACAGCAACACTAAGTGGATCACATACAGCAACACTAAGTGCATCACATACGGTAACACTAAGTGGATCACATACGGCAACACTATGTGGATCATATATGGCAACACTAAGTGGATAACATACGGCAACACTAAGTGTATCACATACAACAACACTAAGTGGATCACATACGGCAACACTAAGTGCATCACATACAGCAACACTAAGTGGATCACATACAGCAACACTAAGTGGATCACATACGGCAACACTAAGTGGATCACATACATCAACACTAAGTGGATCACATACGGCAACACTAAGTGGATCATATACGGCAACACTAAGTGGATCATATACGGCAACACTAAGTGGATCATATACGGCAACTCTAAGTGGATCACATACGGCAACACTCAGTGGATCACATACAGCAACACTAGGTGGATCATATACGGCAACACTAAGTGTATCACATACATCAACACTAAGTGGATCACATACAGCAACACTATGTGGATCACATACGGCAACACTAAGTGGATCACATACAGCAACACTAAGTGGATCACATACGGCAACACTAAGTGGATCACATACGGCAACACTAAGTGGATCACATACGGCAACACTAAGTGGATCATATACGTAAACACTAAGTGGATCACATACGGCAACACTAAGTGGATCACATACAGCAACACTAAGTGGATCACATACGGTAACACTAAGTGGATCACATACGGCAACAGTAAGTGGATCACATACAGCAACACTAAGTGGATCACATACGGCAACACTAAGTGGATCACATACGGCAACACTAAGTGGATCACATACGGCAACACTAAGTGGATCACATACAGCAACACTAAGTGGATCACATACGGCAACACTAAGTGTATCACATACGGCAACACTAAGTGGATCACATACAGCAACACTAAGTGGATCACATACGGCAACACAAAGTGGATCATATACAGCAACACTAAGTGGATCATATACAGCAACACTAAGTGCATCTCATACAGCAACACTAAGTGGATCACATACGGCAACACTAAGTGGATCACATACGGCAACACTAAGTGGATCACATACAGCAACACTAAGTGGATCACATACGGTAAAACTAAGTGGATCACATACAGCAACACTAAGTGGATCATATACGGCAACACTAAGTGGATCACATACAGCAACAATAAGTGGATCACATGCAGCAACACTAAGTGGATCATATACAGCAACACTAAGTGGATCATATACGGCAACACTAAGTGGATCATATACGGCAACACTAAGTGGATCACATACAGCAACACTAAGTGGATCACATACAGCAACACTAAGTGTATCACATACAGCAACTAATAAGTGGATCACATACGAGCAACACTAAGTGATCAATACAGGCAACACTAAGTGGAATCACATACAGCAACACTAAGTGTATCACATACGCAACACTAAGTGGATCAATACGGCAACACTAAGTGGATCACTATACCGCAACACTCAGTGAATCACATACCAGCAACACTAAGTGGATCACATACGCACACTAAGTGGATCATATACGGCAACACTAGTGGATCATATACGGCAACACTAGTGGATCCATATACGCAACACTAATGTGAATCACATACAGCAACACTAAGTGAATCATATACAGCAACACTAAGTGGATCCATACAGCAACACTAAGTGGATCAACATACAGCAACACTAAGTGGATCACATACGGCAAACACTAAGTGGATATATACGGCAACACTAAGGGATCATATACAGCAACACTAAGTGGATCATATACAGCAACACTAAGTGGATCACTATACGGCAACACTAAGTGGATCACATACAGGCAACACTAAGTGTATCACATACAGCAACACTAAGTGGATACATTACAGCAACACTAAGTGGATCATATACAGCAACACTAAGTGTATCACATACATCAACACTCAGTGTATCACATACAGCAACACTAAGTGTATCACATACAGCAACACTAAGTGGATCATATACAGCAACACTAAGTGGATCAGTATACGCAACACTAATGTGGATCATATACGGCAACACTAAGTGATCATATACGGCAACACTAAGTTGGATCACAATACAGCAACACTAAGTGGATCAACATACAGGCAACACTAAGTGGATCATAACGCAACACTAAGTGGAATCATATACGCAACACTAAGTGGATCACATACGCTACACTAAGTGGAGTCACTATACAGGCTAACACTAAGTGGGAATCACCTATACAGCAACACTAGTGGATCACTATACGGTAACACTAAGTGGTATCACATACAGGCACCACTACAATGGAATCACATATCAGGCAACACTAAGGGATACATACAGCAACACTAAGCTGGCTATTACATACGGCAACACTAAGTGGATCACATACAGCACACTAAGGGATCAATACAGCAACACTAAGTGGATCACATCAGCACCACTAAGGGACATATACGGTAACACATAATGTGGATATATACAGCAACACTAGTGGATCATAACCGGCAACACTAAGTGGATCATATACGGTAACACTAAGTGGATCATATACGGCAACAGTAAGTGGATCATATACATTATCCATATGTGGATCAGATGCAGTAACACTCAATGAATCACATATAGTAACCTTTGTGATTGAATACTGTAACCTTCGGTTCACAGTCCAATAACCTACAGTGAACACAGATTAATAATCAACATACACACAATCCAATAACCAACAGTGAACACATATCAACAATCAACCACAACACACTTTTAATAACTCACCAGGAACACAGATCAACAATCAACGTAACACAGTTCAATCACCAACAGTGAACACAGATCACAATCAACATATACACACAGTTCAATAACCAACAGTGAACACAGATCAACAATCAACATACACACACTTCAATAGCCAACAGTGAACACAGATCAACAATCAACATACACACACTTCAATAACCAACAGTGAACACAGATCAACAATCAACATACACACACTTTAATAACCAACAGTGAACACAGATCAACAATCAACATACACACTTCAATAACCAACAGTGAACACAGATCAACAATCAATCATACTACACACTTCAATAACCAACATTGAACACAGATCAACAATCAACATACACACACTTCAATAACCAACAGTGAACACAGATCAACAATCAACATACACACACTTCAATAACCAACAGTGAGCACAGATCAACAATCAACATACACACAGTCCAATAACCAACAGTGAACACAGATCAACAATCAACATACACACACTTCAATAACCAACAGTGAACACAGGTCAACAATCAACATACACACACTTTAATAACCAACAGTGAACACAGATCAACAATCAACATATACACACTTCAATAACCAACAGTGAACACAGATCAACAATCAACATAAACACACTTCAATAACCAACAGTGAACACAGATCAACAATCAACATACACACAGTCCAATAACCAACAGTGAACACAGATCAGACAATCAACATACACACACTTCAATAACCAACAGTGAACACAGATCAACAATCAACATACACACAGTCCAATAACCAACAGTGAACACAGATCAACAATCAACATATACACACTTCAATAACCAACAGTGAACACAGATCAACAATCAACATACACACAGTCCAATAACCAACAGTGAACACAGATCAACAATCAACATACACACAGTCCAATAACCAACAGTGAACACAGATCAACAATCAACATACACACAGTCCAATAACCAATAGTGAACACAGATCAACAATAAACATATACACACTTCAATAACCAACAGTGAACACAGATCAACAATCAACATACACACACTTCAATAACCAACAGTGAACACAATCGAACAACCAACTGTGAACACAGGCAATAACTAATAAAGAAAGTCGACAACCAGTTGTACACAATAAAAGGAAATTAAGTATTCACAATACAACAACAAATAATACAACCTCCAAGCAATTCCTTATTTGGCCATACCTCAACGAGTCTTCTGGGAAATGTGAGGGATCTGTGCTGCGGACACTGGCTGTCTGTCGAGCGGACGGGAACCCACTGAAAGGTCACGGGTCGCCGGGTGTCTCGACACTCACTACCAAAGATGCCAATCCAATCGACTGGAGTAGGGCAAACACGTGACCCCAGGGAATAACCCACAGTGATGCCATCTCCAGGTGAGTACCGCGCTAAGACATTGTCAAATACTACCAGCTCCTGCCAACAAAACAAAGGTCAGTCACAGGTCCCGTACAGGTCACTTGTCCAAAAACACCCGCTCCCGCCCAAAAAAACAAAGGTCGTCACAGGTCACATTGTCAAATACTACCAGCTCCCGCCAACAAAAAAAAGGTCAGGACAGGTCACATTGTCAAATCCCACCCGTCCTGCAACAAAACAAGGTCAGTCCACAGGTCAGTCACAGGTCACATTGTCAAATACTACCAGCTCCTGCCAACAAAACAAAAAGGGCAATCACCAGGTAAATCACAGGTCACAGGGCAAATACTACCAGCTCCTGCCAACAAAACAAAGGTCAGTCACAGGTCAGTCACAGGTCACATTGTCAAATACTACCAGCTCCTGCCAACAAAACAAAGGTCAGTCACAGGTCAGTCACAGGTCACATTGTCAAATACTACCAGCTCCTGCCAACAAAACAAAGGTCAGTCACAGGTCACATTGTCAAATACTACCAGCTCCTGCCAAAAAAACAAAAGGGCAGTCACAGGTCGAAAAGGTCACCATTGTCAACTACCAGCTCCTGCCAACAAAACAAAGGTCAGTCAGCAGAAGCCCTTGCCGTGGGAACCTTATCATCAGTTTTTTTATTTTTTTATTTTTAGCACAGCGACAGATTAATTTAAATTTAATAGTTAACTTTTGAAAAATTAACGATTACTTAATCGTTAATTTCGATTAAAGCAAAACAATTATAGTCATATAACTCACATTATAGTCGTATTTGTCAAAAAAATCGAAATAACACTGGATTGTCTTGTTCATATGTCATCTAATAACTCAACTATGCAAACAGACGAGTATGTTGACAGTATTTGCTTCAAGCGACGAGCGCGTCTTATTAACAATATAACCAGCAGAGCTGAACAATCGTTCACATGGAACTGAGGTAGCCGGTATGCACAGATGAGTCTTGGCAAGGAATGCCAATTTTGGATATCGATGTTCATTAAGTTTTCACCATTGTAAAGGGTCAACCGATTCAGCAACTTTCTTATCCATTTCAGACTCAATTAGCTTAATACTCTCTTCATTTGGTTCACATATAGTTTCATTGTCAATGTCAGTATCATTCGGTGCAGCAGTCTCCATCTGCTCATCATGAACATTAACTGCTATTTGTTGTTTAATTCGTGACCAAGTTCGTTGTTTTGCATCTTTTGACAAACACTTCATGTATTTGTAGCGTGGATCAAGTGCTGTTGCAATCTGTAGTATTTAAATACTTGTCATATTAGCTATACGTTCACTAAGTCATTAATACATGCTGCCTTAAATTTAGCTATGTAGCCCGGATCATCATCGTGTACAGTCATATGCTTTGTCAACGATGATAGCAGTGGCAATACACAGCTAGATGAAACAAAATCTTGACCGCCAAGCAGTACCGTGGTCTGATAGAATAAGACCAAAACTTTGACATATTTCGAAATCTTCTCCCAATCTGAACCTGACCGTTTTGGACCTTTGTATTGCTTCTTTTCATCTGACATGTAGATAGTTAATGCTTCTCTGACCTGTAGAAGCCTCTGTAGCATAATAAACATACTGTTTCATCTTGTTGGTACATCTTGCTGCAGCTTTCACAATGGAGACTCAGTACAATTTTGCAACTCGGTTATGTTTGCAGCACTACGTTTAAAATGTCCGACAATTTTTCGACATCCGGTTCATTTGAATAAGTTATGGGAGAAAAGTTTTCGATTAATCGTTAAAAAAAAATTAATCGTTAAAACAAATTAACAATTAATCGATTAACTTAATCGTTAACTTCCGCAGCCCTAGATTTTTTTTTGTTTCGCGTATCCTATTACAGGACATCGCCGTCAAGACCAGCATTTTACCGCTGTTGTTGATTTCTGTCAAGATTACGCTCAGTAGTTTGCCAATGCTTTCTGAGCTGCCGGCTCACATATCCCGTAAGTAACGGGCGTGGCGAGAACCGCTACCGATTCTCGCGCATCTGTGTTTGCATCATGTGGATAAACGGGATTACGGAGAAAGTCACTAACACCTAGGCCAGGGAGACCGGCAAGATATCATTTTGCTCTTATCTGTAACATACTACAGAATTAACTGTTCCCACAGACGATTTGTGCAAACAGACCGACAAACAGTCAAGGGAATGATCCGGGTCAGATTCTGGGATACCACGATGTGGAAGATCTGAGACATATCATGTGATTCAGTGAAGTGAATTTTCTGAGTCAGGACATGTGGTATAATGGTGTGAATGACCTAAGTCATGTCATGCAATACAATGGTGTGAATGAACCGTCAAGTGATTCTGTGACATAATACGGTTCGGTGTGTTTTCAAAACGCTGTCTTAAATTTGCAGAAATCTTAAGGAGGATGAAGGTGATAACAATGCTCTCGTTATCAGTTCAAACTACACTCTTTTACAACCTAATGACACGCCTTTGACGTGTGACATGTCAAATCAGCCAGCCGAAGGTGTGAATAGATATTCCCCCTTTCAACATTCCCAAACGGTCCAAGCCGGAAAAGCGTGAAATGTCCGCTTACCAAACCGAATAGTATGCGGATGGCGACCGCTTATCAATTTGGCAGATATTTCTGGACCTGTGATTACTAATGAGGCTGTCGGGTGTAGGTTAGGGGTCAATTTGGCAGATATTTCTGGACCTGTGTTTACTAAGGGTGTTGGTTATGGGTCAATTGGCTTGGGCCCGATAAACCACTAATAATGGAGGGATAGACAGTGAAACGGTTAAGGCCTCTGGAGTGCTTTATGCTCGTGGCCACCGTTTGCATTCGCATTTTCCTCATGTTGGACTGTAGTTTTTCGTTCCGTCGTCCTGCTACTGAGTTGAGTGCATGGCGCGACGCCGTGAGCTGTGAATTTCGTGTGAAATGCTTTTAAATCTACCTAAGATTGTGGAGCGTGAATTACATGTTCAGTGCAATGGCGGCTGGCTATGTCCCAGAATTGACCGGTTTTTGTGCCTTATGCAGAAATGTGTGGCTGCTGGTCTTCTGGTTGACTGCCGCTTCCTTTGACGATGAACTGTGCTTCGTGGAGAACTGTTGTACTGGAATTCTGGAGAGGGCATCATGTATAGTGAAATGTTTTTTTAACATCTGTCCGATGTGATGTGGCGTGATCTGCGTGCTCTGAAAATGGCGTAGCTGGCTAGAAAACATCTAGAAACTGAACAACAACATCTAGAAATATCTGCATGCAAGGCGGCTGGTTGTGATGCAGAAGTGACCAGTTTTTTGCTTTGTTTTCTAATGACTGCCGTTTCCATTGACGATGCACTGTATTTTCGTAGAGAACTTTTGTGTTGGCATTCTGGCAACGGCATTATGTACCGTGAACTGTTTTTTTTTTTTTAAACATCTGTTCGAGGTTGTTGTGTTGCGTGAACTACATTTCGGAGAAAACAAATTGCAAGGCTGGCTAGAAAACATCTACAAACGGAACAACAACATCTAGAAATATACGGCATCCTTCGTGGAGGATTTTTGTGGTGACATTCTAGTGGCGGTATTATGCACAGTGTACCTAGCGGGCTGTTGTTTGTCGAGACTCCTATCTTTTCCACTTTTCACATGGGGCAGTGAGGAACATTTATGTGATATTCACGGCACAGGAACGGAGCATAATGGGACGACCCGTTGCTGTGATGTTGGAACCGCGACTGAACTGAACTGAATTGAAACCACTAATAGCAATCTCCATAAAAAGCACTGACTTAGAGCACTGACTTAGAACCCTGCATTAGACCGTCTTCTGGAGAATCGGGTACAGTGATTTTATATGTATATATCTCATCTCATCTCTCATCTCATCATGTTTCTCTTGTATCTTGCGGTAGTCTAGGTGAAGTATAAACATCGTGAGTATTCGTTTTTCAAATATGAGAAAGATTTGATACAAACCCCATGTGAATGTTGCAGTACATTATTGTGGTTTTGTTTGAAGCATAGCTGTTATTTTGTCATACAACATTATCGAAAACTATGTGACGGATAAATGGTGTGTTTAGCGATTATATGTTGGTGATCTTTCATTGAAACTAACACGAGACTGACAAGGAAAATGATTACCGTCAAATACGCCAGAAGATCAGGTGCTCTTATAATAACACCGATATTAACACTTAATCTGCTGACCCCGCTTTCATAAGGAGCGGCTGCAAAAATACTGTGCGACTGGATGAGAGAAATGGACTTGGGACACTCCATTAATAATGAAAGGATGAGAGGCATGGATTTGGGACACTCCATTAATCATGACAGGATGAGAAGCATGGACTTGGGACACTCCACTGATCATGACAGGATGAGAAGCATGAACTTGGGACACTCCATTAATAATGACAGGATGAGAAGCATGGACTTGGGACACTCCATTAATCATGACAGGATGAGAAGCATGGACTTGGGACACTCCATTGATCATGACAGGATGAGAAGCATGAACTTGGGACACTCCATTAATCATGACAGGATGAGAAGCATGGACTTGGGACACTGCATTGATCATGACAGGATGAGAAGCATGAACTTGGGACACTCCATTGATCATGACAGGATGAGAAGCATGAACTTGGGACACGCCATTGATCATGACAGGATGAGAAGCATGAACTTGGGACACTCCATTAATCATGACAGGATGAGAAGCATGGACTTGGGACACTCCATTAATCATGACAGGATGAGAAGCATGGACTTGGGACACTCCATTGATCATGACAGAATGAGAAGCATGAACTTGGGACACTCCATTGATCATGACAGGATGAGAAGCATGAACTTGGGACACTCCATTAATCATGACAGGATGAGAAGCATGGACTTGGGACACTGCATTGATCATGACAGGATGAGAAGCATGAACTTGGGACACTCCATTGATCATGACAGGATGAGAAGCATGAATTTGGGACACTCCATTGATCATGACAGGATGAGAAGCATGAACTTGGGACACTCCATTGATCATGACAGGATGAAAGAGATGGATGTGGGACACTCCATTGATCATGACATGTGAGATAAATGGACTAGGAAAACTCCATTGGTCACAACAGGATGTGATAAATGGATTTGGGACATTCCCTTGATCACAACAGGATGTGATAAATGGATTTGGGACACTCCATTGATCATGACAGGATGAGATAAATGGATTTGGGACACTCCATTGATCACAACAGGATGAGATAAATGGACTTGGGACACTCCATTGATTATGACAGGATGAGATAAATGGATGTGGAACACTCCATTGATCACAACAGGATGTGGTAAATGGACTTGGAACACTCCATTGATCACAACAGGATGTGATAAATGGACTTGGAACACTCCATTGATCACAACAGGATGTGATAAATGGACTTGGAACACTCAATTGATCACAACAGGGTGTGATAAATGGACTTGGGACACTCCATTGATCATGACAGGATGAAATAAATGGACTTAGGACACTCCATTGATCATGACAGGATGAGATAAATGGACTTAGGACACTCCATTGATCATGACAGGATGAGATAAATGGACTTGGAACACTCCATTGATCACGACAGGATGAGATAAATTGGCTTGGACACTCCATTAATCATGAAAGGATGAGATAAATGGACTTAGGACACTCCATTGATCATGACAGGATAAGATAAATGGACTTAGGACACTCCATTGATCATGACAGGATGAGATAAATGGACTTGGAACACTCCATTGATCACGACAGGATGAGATAAATTGGCTTGGGACACTCCATTGATCATGAAAGGATGAGATAAATGGACTTAGGACACTCCATTGATCATGACAGGATGAGATAAATGGACTTAGGACACTCCATTGATCATAACAGGATGAGATAAATGGACTTGGAACACTCCATTGATCACGACAGGATGAGATAAATTGGCTTGGGACGCTCCATTGATTATGAAAGGATGAGATAAATTGGCTTGGGACACTCCATTGATCATGATAGGATGAGATAAATGGCTTGGAACACTCCATTGATCACGACAGGATGAGATAAATTGGCTTGGGACACTCCATTGATTATGAAAGGATGAGATAAATTGGCTTGGGACACTCCATTGATCACGACAGGATGAGATAAATTGGCTTGGGACACCCCCTTGATCCCCCCGGAGGGAATAAATTGGCTTGGGACACTCCATTGATCACGACGGGAAATTGAGAAAAATTTGGGTTTGGACACTCCATTGACCCTAAAGGGATAGAAAAATGACGGCAGCGAAAAAAACCGACAAGACCTGTTCGACTACGGAAAAGTATTTCATAGTCGACAGTGCAAGGCAGACGGAAAGGAGGACAGACAGACAGACAGACAGACAGACAGACAGACAGACAGACAAAAGACGACAAAAAGAAAGACAGACAGACAAAACCAGACAGACATATAGATAGATAGAATCGATAGTAGATAGTTTAGATAGATAGATAAATATAGATAGATTTGTGTATGTTTACGGGGGCATATGTATAATAATGTTTTTTAAGGTCTAGATCCTAAAAATATAATATATACGTTTTGATCATTTCTATCTCTAAGACAACAGTTAGATTACACTTATATCCCCCCCCTCATAGACAACAGCTAGGTCAGCCTTACATCCCCCAATCATATATAACAGCTTGGTCAGTCTTACATCCCCCAATCATAGACAACATCTAGGTCACACTTACATCCTACAATCATAGACAACAGCTAGGTGACACTTACATCCTCCAATCATATATAACAGCTAGGTCCACTTACATCCCCAATCATATACAGACAGCTAAGGTCAGCCTTAACATCCCCCAATCATATATAACAGCTAGGTCAGCCGTACATCCCCCAATCATATATAACAGCTAGGTCAGCCTTACATCCTCCAATCATATATAACAGCTAGGTCAGCCTTACATCCCCAATCATATATAACAGCTAGGTCACACTTACATCCCCCAATCATATACAACAGCTAAGTCAGCCTTACATCCTCCAATCATATATAACAGCTAGGTCAACCTTACATCCCCCAATCATATATAACAGCTAGGTCAGCCTTACATCCCCAATCATATATAACAGCTAGGTCAGCCTTACATCCCCCAATCATATATAACAGCTAGGTCAGCCTTACATCCCCCAATCATATATAACAGCTAGGTCAGTCTTACATCCTCCAATCATATATAACAGCTAGGTCAGTCTTACATCCCCCAATCATATATAACAGCTAGGTCAGCGTTACATCCCCCAATCATATATAACAGCTAGGTCAGCCTTAATTCCCCAATCATATATAACAGCTAGGTCAGCCTTACATCCTCCAATCATATATAACAGCTAGGTCAGCCTTACATACTCCAATCATATATAACAGCTAGGTCAGTCTTACATCCTCCAATCATATACAACAGCTAGGTCAGTTTTACATCCATCAATCATAGACAACAGCTAGGTCACACTTACATCCTCCAATCATATATAACTGCTAGGTCAGCCTTACATCCCCCAATCATATATAACAGCTAGGTCAGCCTTACATCCTCCAATCATTTATAACAGCTAGGTCAGTCTTACATCCCCCAATCATATATAACAGCTAGGTCAGCCTTACATCCCCCAATCATATATAACAGCTAGGTCAACTTTACATCCCCCAATCATATATAACAGCTAGGTCAGTCTTACATCCCCCAATCATATATAACAGCTAGGTCAGCCTTACATCCCCCAATCATATATAACAGCTAAGTCAGCCTTACATCCCCCAATCATATATAACAGCTAGGTCAGCCTTACATTCTCCAATCATATATAACAGCTAGGTCAGCTTTACATCCCCCAATCATATATAACAGCTAGGTCAGCCTTACATCCCCCAATCATGTATAACAGCTAGGTCAGTCTTACATCCCCCAATCATATATAACAGCTAGGTCAGTCTTACATCCCCCAATTATATATAACAGCTAGGTCAGTCTTACATCCTCCAATCATATATAACAGCTAGGTCACTATTACATTCCCCAATCATATATAACAGCTAGGTCAGCGTTACATCCCCCAATGATATATAACAGCTAGGTCAGCCTTACATCCCCCAATCATATATAACAGCTAGGCCAGTCTTACATCCCCCAATCATATACACCAGCTAGGTAAGTCTTACATCAACAAATCATATATAACAGCTAGGTCAGCCTTACATCCTCCAATCATATACAAAAGCTAGGTCAGTCGTACATCCTCCAATCATAGACAACAGCTAGGTCACACTTACATCCTCCAATCATAGACAATAGCTAGGTCACACTTACATCCTCCAATCATAGACAACAGCTAGGTCACCCTTAAATCCCCCAATCACATATAACATCTAGGTCAGCCTTACATCCCCCAATCATATACAACAGCTAGGTCAGCCTTACATCCCCCAATCATATATAACAGCTAGGTCAGTCTTACATCCTCCAATCATAGACAACAGCTAGGTCACACTTACATCCTCCAATCATAGACAACAGCTAGGTCCACTTACATCCCCCCAAACATAGACAACACTAGGTCACACTTACATCCCCCAATCATATATACAGCTAGTCAGCCCACATCCCCCAAACATATATACCAGCTAGGTCACCCTTACATCCTCCAATCATAGACAAAACCTAGGTCACCCTTACATCCCCCAATCATAGACAACAGCTAGGGCAGCCTTACATCCCATAATCATATATAACAGCTAGGTCGCCTTACATCCTCCAATCATATATAACAGCTAGGTCAGCCTTACATCTTCCAATCATATATAACAGCTAGGTCAGCCTTACATCCCCCAATCATATATAACAGCTAGGTCAGCCTTACATCCCCCAATCATATATAACAACTAGGTCACACTTACATCCCCCAATCATATATAACAGCTAGGTCAGCCTTACATCCCCCAATCATATATAACAGCTAGGTTAGCCTTACATCCCCCAATCATAGACAACAGCTAGGTCAGCCTTACATCCCCTAATCATATATAACAGCTAGGTCAGCCTTACATCCCCCAATCATAGACAACAGCTAGGTCACACTTACATCCCCCAATCATAGACAACAGCTAGGTCACCTTACATCCCCCAATCATAGACAACAGCTAGGTCAGCCTTACATCCCCCAATCATAGACAACAGCTAGGTCACACTTACATCCCCCAATCATAGACAACAGCTAGGTCAGCCTTACATCCCCAATCATAGACAACAGCTAGGTCAGCCTGACATCCCCCAATCATATATAACTAGCTAGGTCAGACTTACATCCCCCAATCATATATAACAGCTAGGTACAGCTTACATCCCCCAATCATATATAAACAGCTAGTTACAGCTTACATCCCCCAATCATATATAACAGCTAGGTCCACTTACATCCCCCAATCATATATAACAGCTAGGTCAGCCTTACATCCCCCAATCATATATAACAGCTAGGTTACACTTACATCCCCCAATCATATATAACAGCTAGGTTACACTTACATCCCCCAATCATATATAACAGCTAGGTTACAGTTACATCCCCCAATCATATATAACAGCTAGGTTACACTTACATCCATCAATCATATATAACAGCTAGGTTACACTTACATCCCACAATCATATATAACAGTTAGATCACCCTTACATCCCCCAATCATAAACAACAGCTAGGTCAGCCTTACATCCCCCAATCATATATAACAGCTAGGTCAGCCTTACATCCCCCAATCATGGACAAATGTTAGGTCACACTTACATCCTCCAATCATAGACAACAGCTAGGTCAGCGTTACATCCCCCAATCATAGACAACAGCTAGGTCAGCCTTACAACCACCAATCATATATAACAGCTAGGTCAGCCTTACATCCTCCAATCATATATAACAGCTAGGTCAGCCTTACATCCTCCAATCATATATAACAGCTAGGTCAGTCTTACATCCCCCAATCATATATAACAGCTAGGTCAGCCTTACATCCCCCAATCATATATAACAGCTAGGTCAACCTTACATCCCCCAATCATATATAACAGCTAGGTCAGTCTTACATCCCCCAATCATATATAACAGCTAGGTCAGCCTTACATCCCCCAATCATATATAACAGCTAAGTCAGCCTTACATCCCCCAATCATATATAACAGCTAGGTCAGCCTTACATCCTCCAATCATATATAACAGCTAGGTCAGCCTTACATCCCCCAATCATATATAACAGCTAAGTCAGCCTTACATCCCCCAATCATGTATAACAGCTAGGTCAGTCTTACATCCCCCAATCATATATAACAGCTAGGTCAGTCTTACATCCCCCAATTATATATAACAGCTAGGTCAGTCTTACATCCTCCAATCATATATAACAGCTAGGTCACTATTACATCCCCCAATCATATATAACAGCTAGGTCAGCGTTACATCCCCCAATGATATATAACAGCTAGGTCAGCCTTACATCCCCCAATCATATATAACAGCTAGGCCAGTCTTACATCCCCCAATCATATACACCAGCTAGGTCAGTCTTACATCAACCAATCATATATAACAGCTAGGTCAGCCTTACATCCTCCAATCATATACAACAGCTAGGTCAGTCGTACATCCTCCAATCAGAGACTAACAGCTAAGTCACACTTACATCCTCCCAATCATAGACAACAGCTAGGTCACCTTACATCCTCCAATCATAGAACAAAAGCTAGGTCACCCTTAAATCCCCCAATCACATATAACATCTAGGTCAGCCTTACATCCCCCAATCATATATAACAGCTAGGTCAGTCTTACATCCTCCAATCATAGACAACAGCTAGGTCACACTTACATCCTCCAATCATAGACAACAGCTAGGTCACACTTACATCCCCCAATCATAGACAACAGCTAGGTCACACTTACATCCCCCAATCATATATAACAGCTAGGTCAGCCTTACATCCCCCAATCATATATACCAGCTAGGTCACACTTACATCCTCCAATCATAGACAACAGCTAGGTCAGCGTTACATCCCCCAATCATAGACAACAGCTAGGTCAGCCTTACATCCCCCAATCATATATAACAGCTAGGTCAGCCTTACATCCTCCAATCATATATAACAGCTAGGTCAGCCTTACATCCTCCAATCATATATAACAGCTAGGTCAGCCTTACATCCCCCAATCATATATAACAGCTAGGTCAGCCTTACATCCCCCAATCATATATAACAGCTAGGTCACACTTACATCCCCCAATCATATATAACAGCTAGGTCAGTCTTACATCCCCCAATCATATATAACAGCTAGGTCAGCCTTACATCCCCCAATCATAGACAACAGCTAGGTCAGCCTTACATCCCCAATCATATATAACAGCTAGGTCGCACGCTTACATCCCCCAATCATATATAACAGCTAGGTCACCTTACATCCCCCAATCATATATACAACAGCTAGGTCAGCACTTACATCCCCCAATCATAGACACAGCTAGGTCAGCTTACCATCCCCCAATCATATACACAGCTAGGTCAGTCCCTTACATCACCAATCATTATAACAGCTAGGTCAGCCTTACATCCTCCAAATCATATACAACAGCTAGGTCAGGTCGTACATCTCCAATCATAGACAACAGCTAGGTCACCTTACATCCTCCAATCATAGACAACAGCTAGGTCACACTTACATCCTCCAATCATAGACAACAGCTAGGTCACCCTTAAATCCCCCAATCACATATAACATCTAAGTCAGCCTTACATCCCCCAATCATATATAACAGCTAGGTCAGCCTTACATCCTCCAATCTAGACAACAGCTAGGTCCACACTTACAGTCCTCCAATCATAGAACAACACTAGGTCACACTTATATCCCCCAATCATAGACAACAGCTAGGTCACACTTACATCCCCCAATCATATATAACAGCTAGGTCAGCCTTACATCCCCCAATCATATATACCAGCTAGGTCACACTTACAGCATCCAATCATAGACACAGCTAGGTCAAGCGTTACATCCCCCAATCATAGACAACAGCTAGGTCAGCCTTACATCCCCAAAACATATATAACAGCCAGGTCAGCCTTACATCCTCCAATCATATATACAGCTAGGTCATCCTTACATCCTCCAATCATATAACAGCTAGGTCAGCCTTACATCCCCCAATCATATATAACAGCTAGGTCAGCCTTACATCCCCAATCATATATAACAGCTAGGTCCACCTTACATCCCCCAATCAAAAATAAAAGCTAGGTCAGCCTTACATCCCCCAATCATATATAACAGCTAGTGCCTACATCCCCCAATCATAATAACAGCTAGGTCAGCCTTACATCCCAATCATAAAACAGCTAGGTCAGCCCTTTCATCCCCCCAAACATAATAACAGCTAGGTCACCTACATCCCCCATCATAGACAACAGCTAGGTCACCTTAATCCCCAACATAAACAGCTGGTCACCTTACATCCCCAATCATATAAACTAGGTCAGCCCTTTCATCCCCAATCATATATACCAGCTAGTCACCTTACATCCCCATATAGAAACACTAGTCAGCTTACATCCCATCATAAAAGCTAGGTCAGCCTTACTCCCCCAATTATATAAAGCTAGGTACCTTACATCCTCTCATATAAACAGCTAGGTCAGCCTACATCTCCATCATAAAACATTAGTCAGCCTACATCCCCAATCTATATCACTAGGTCAGCCTTACATCCCCTCATAAAACCTAGTCACACTTACATCCCCCTTTCCCCCCCCCGGCAAAACCCCCCCCTTTTAAAAAAAAAAAATTTTTTCCCCCATTTAAAAAAAACCCCCCCTTTTTTCCCAAAACCCCCCAAAAAAAATTTTTTCCCCCAAAAAAAAAAATTTTTTTTTCCCCCCTTAAAAAAGGGAGGACCCCCAAAAAATTAAAAAAGGGAGGGCCCCCCCCCCAAAAAAACCAAACCTTTTTTCCCCCCCCAAAAAAAAACCCCCCCCCCCCAAACCCCAAAAAAAAAAAAAACCCCCCCCCCCCAAAAAAAAAAACCCCCCCCCCAAAAAACGGCAACCCCCCCTTTTAAAAAAACCAAAAAAAACCCCCCCCCCAAAAACCCCCCAAAAAACCCCAACCCCCTTAATTCCCCCAAATTTAAAAAACCCCCTTAAACCCCCTTTTAAAAAAAACCCCCCCTTTTAAAACCCCCTTCCCCAAATTCCCCCCCTTTTAAAAAACCCCCCTTTTAAAACCCCCTTTTTCCCCCTTTAAATTTTCCCCCCCCAAAAAAAAAAAAAAACCCCCCAAAAAAACCCCCCCCTTTTTTAAAACCCCCCCCTTTTTTACCCCAAACCAAAAACCCCAAAATTTTTTTCCAAAAAAAACCTTTTCCCCAAAAAAACCCCCCCTTTTTAAAAAACCCCCCAAAAACCCCCTTTTTAAATTTTAAAAAAAAAACCCCCCCCTTTTTTACCCCCCTTTCCCCCAATTTTAAAAAAAATTCCCCCCAAAAAACCCCAACCCCCCCAAAATTTCCCCCCCCCCCCCTTTTTAAAAAAACCCCCAACCTTTAAAACCCCCCCCAAAAAAAACCCCCCCAAAAAAACCCCCTTAAAACCCAATTTTTAATTTTCCCCCCCCCCCCCAATTTAAAAAAAAAAATTTTCCCCCCCTTTAAAAAAAATTTTTTTTCCCCCAACCCCAAAAAATAATTTTTTTCCCCCAAAAAATAAATTTTTTTTCCCCCCCCAAAAAAAACCCCAAAATTCCCCCAAACAAAAACCCCCCCCCCAAAAAAAAACCCCCCCCCCCAAAAAAAAAACCCCCCCCCCCCCAAAAAAACAGCTAGGTTAATTTTCATCCCCCAAAAAAACCCGGGGCCCCCCTTTTTTCCCCCCAAAAAAAAAGGGGGGCCCCCCCCCCCAATTTAAAAAAGGGAACCCTTCCCCCAAAAAAACCCCTTAACCCCCCCCCAAAAAAAATTTTTTTTTTCCCCCAAACCCAAAAAAAAATTTTCCCCCACCCAAAAAACAAAACCCGCCCCCCAAAACCCCCCCCAAAAAATTAATCCCCTTAAAAAAAATTTGCAAAACCCCCTTTAAAAAACCCCCCCAAAAAAATTCCCCCTCTTTTAAAAACCCCCTTCCCAAATTAAATTTTTTTAAAAAAAAAAACCCCCTTTTAAAACCCCTTTAAAAACCCCTTTAAATTTTTCCCCTTTAAAAACCCCCCCTTTTAAAACCCCTTTTTTTAAAAAAACCCCCCTTTCCCCCCAAAAAAACCCCCCCCCTAATCCCCCCCCAAAAAAAAAAATTTTTTTTCCCCTTTTTTTAAAAAAACCCGGAAAATTTTTTTAAAAAAAAACCCCCCAACCTTTAAAACCCCCCCCAAAAAAAAAAAATTTTCCCCAAATTCCCCTTTTTCCCCCTTTCAACCCCCCAAAAAAACCCCCCCCCCCCCAAAAATTTTTTTCCCCCCCCCAAAAAACCCCCCTTTTAAACCCCCCTCAAATTTTTCCCCCCTTTTTAAATTTTTTTAAAAAAAACCCCCCCCCCCCCAAAAAAAAAAAAAGGGGGAAAATCCCCAAAAAAACCCCCTTTTTAAAACCCCAAAAAAAACCCCCCCCCCCCATCCCCCTTTGGCCAAATTTTCCCCCTTTTAAAAAAAAAACCCCCTTTTAAAAAAAAAACCCCCAAAAATTAAAAGGGGGTTTTTTCCAAAAAAAAGGGGGGGGGGAAAAAAAAAAAAAAATTTTTTTCCCCCCAAAAAAAAGAAAACCCTTTTAAAAAAAAAAACCCCCCAAAAAAAAAAAAAACCCCCCCATCCAGGTTTTTAAAAAAAAAACCCCCCCAACCCCCCCCTAAAAACCCCAAAACCCCCCCCCAAAAAAAAACCGGGAACCTTTTTTTAAAAAAAAAAAACCCTTTAAAAAAAATAGAAAAGGGAAAAACCCTTTTTTTTTAAAAAAAATTTTGGGGTTTTTCCCCCTTTTTTTTAAAAAACAAAACCCCCCAAAAAAAAAAATTTTTCCCCCAAAAAAATTTTTTGGGGGAAAATTTAAAAAAAAAAAAAACCCCCCCAAAAAAAGGGGGGGGGGCCCCCCCTTTTCCCAAAAAAACCCCCCCCCAAAAAAACCCAAAAAAAATTTTTTTTTTTTTTAAAAAAAAAAGGGGGGAAAAAAAAAAATTTCCCCCCTTTTTTTTTTTTTAAAAAAATTTGGTTTTCCCCTTTTTTCCAAAATTTTTAAAATTTTTTTTTTTTAAAAACCCTTACCCAAAATTTTAATTTTAAAAAGGGGGGGAACCCAAAAAAAAAAAACCCCAAAAAAATTTTTTTAAAAAAAACCTTGGGGGGCCCCCCCAAAAAAGGGGGTTTCCCCCCCCAAACCCCAAAAAAAATTTTTTTTTCCCCCCAAAAAATTTTTTTCCCTTTTTTTAAAAAAAAAAATTTTTAAAAAATTATTAAACCTTTTTAATTTTTTCCCCCCCCTTTTTTTTTTTTTTTAATTTTTTCCCCCCCCCCCCTTTTTTTTAAAAAAAAGGGAAAAAAAAACACCCAATTAAGGGGGGGAAAAAAAAAAACCCCCCCCCTTTTTTTTTAAACCCCCTTTTTCCCGGGGGGGGTTTTTTTAAAAAATTTTTTTTTTTTTAAAAAAAAAAAGGGGCCCCCCCAAAAAAAAAACCCGGGGGGTTTTTAAATTTAAAAAGGGGAAAAAATTTTTAATTATTTAAAAAAGGGGCCCAAAATTTTTTAAAAAAAAAATTTTTTTTTTTTTTTTAAAAATTTTTTTTAAAACCGCCCTTTTAAAAAGGTTTTTTTTTCCCCCCCCAAAAAAAAAACCCCAACCCTTTTAAAAAAAAAAAGGGGGCCCCTTTCCCCAAAAAACAACAAAAAATTTCCCAAAAGAAAAATTGGGCCAAAAAATTTTAAAAAAAAAAAAAAATTTTTAAAAAAACCCCAAAAAACCCCCCGGGGAAAAAAAAAGCCGGAAAAAAAACAAACCCCAAAAAAAAAAAAGGGGAAAAAAAAAAAAAAAAAAGGAAAACCAAAAAAAAAAAATAAAATTTTTAAAAAAAAAAAAAAAAAAAAAAAGTTAAAAAACCAAAAAAAAAAAAAAAAAAAAAGGAAAAAAAAAATTTTTTTAATCAAGACAAAAAAAAAAAATTTTTTTTAAAAAAATTTCCCCCAAAAAAAAATTTAAAAAAAAAATTTTTTTACCCCAAAAAAATTAAACCCCTTTTTTTTAAAAAAAAAAAACAAAATTTTTCAACCCCAAAAAAAAAAAAGGGAAACCCCTTTCCCCCAAAAAAAAAAAGGGGGGAAAATTCCCCCCTTTTTAAAAAAAAAACCCCCCCAAAAAAAAAAAAACCCCGGCCCCCCCCAAAAGGGAAAAAAAAAACCCCCCAAAAAAAGTTTTTTTAAAAAAAAAACCCCCGGGGGGAAAAAAAAAATTTAAAAAATTTAAAAAAAAACCCAAAAAAAAACCCCCCCCCCCTTTTTCCCCCCCCCCTTAAAAAATCCCAAAAACCCCTTTAAAAAAAGGGCCCCCCTTTTTCCCCCAAAAAAAAAAATCAAACCCCCCAAAAACCCCCCCGTTTGGGAAAAAAAAAAAAAAAAATTTTTTCCCCCCCCCCCAAAAAAAAAAAAATTTTTTTTCCCCCCTTTTTAAAATTTTTTTTTAAAAACAAAAAACCCCCCCAAAAACCCCCTTAAAAAAACAAAAAAACCCCCCAACCCCCCAAAAATTTTTTTTCCCCCCCCCTTTAAAAGGCCCCCCCCAAAAAGGCCAAAATTTTTTTCCCCCCCCGAAAAGGGGAAAATTTTCCCCAAAAAAAAACCCCTTTTTCCCCCTTTAAATTTTTTAAACCTTTTTGCCTTTTTTCCCCCCCAACCCCTTTAAAACCCAAAAAAAATTTTTTTTTTTAAAAAAAAAAAAAACCCCCCCCCAAAAAAAACCCCCCAAAAATTTCCCGGGCCCCCTTTTAAAAAAGGCCCCCCCTTTTTTTAAAAAATTTAAAAAAAATTTTACAACCCCCCAAATTAAAAATTTTTAAAAACCCCCCAAAAAAGGGGGCCCCCCCCCCCCAAATTTCCCTTTTCCCCCCCCCCTTTTTTTTTTTCCCCCCAAAAAAACCGGGGGAAAAAAATTTTATTAAAAAAAAAGGCCAAGGAAAAACCAAAATCCCCAAAAAAAACAAAAAAATTCCCCAAAAAAAAAAATTTCCCCCCAAAATTTAAAAAAAAACAAAACCCCAAAGGGTTTTTTAAAATTTAAAAAAAAAAAAAAAAATTTTTTTTTTTAAAAATTTTTTGTTTTTTAAATTTCCCCCAAATTTTAAAAGGGCCCCAAAACCCCAAACCTTTTAAAAAAAGGGCCCCCCCCCCCGGGGGGGGGCCCCCCCCCCCCTTGGTTTTTATTCCCCTTTTTTTAAAAAAAAAAAAATTTTTTTTTTCCCCCCAAAAAAAAAGGGGAAATTAACCCCCCCCAAATTCAAACCCCCCCCCAAAAAAAAAAAAACCCCTTAACCCCTTTAAAAAAACCCTTTAAAAAATTTTAAAAAAATTTTTTTTTAAAAAAAAAACCCCCCAAAAAAAAGTTTCCCCCCCCCAACCCTTTTCCCCAACCAACCCCCCAAAAAAAACCCCCCTTTTTAAAAAAAAACCCCCCCCCCCCAAAAAAAAAAATTAACCCCCCAAAAAAAAATTTTTTAAGGGGGAAAAAAAAACCCCCCCCCCTTTTTTTTCCTTCTTTCCCCCCCCCAAAAAAAATTTAACCCTTTCCCCCCCTTTTTTTGGGGGCCCAAAACCCCCCCAAAAACCCCTTTTTTTTTCCCCCTTAAATTAAAAAAAACCTTAAAAAACAAAAAAGTAAAAAAAAAATTTTTTTTTCCCCTTTAAAAAAAAAAAAAAAACCCCCCCCCCCTTTAAAAAAGGCAACCCCTTTTTTTTTAAAAAAAAATTTTTTTTAAAAAAAACAAAGGGTTTAAAATTTTTTTTAAAAAAAAAAAAAAAAAATTTAAAATAAAAGGGAAAAACCCCCTTTTTTTCCCCCCCCAAAAAAAAACAACCCCCCAAAAAGGGAAGGCAGCCTTTTCCCCCCCCCCCTTTTTTTTTAAAAAAAAATTTTTTTTAGGTTAAAAACCCCCAACAAAACCGGAAAAAACCCCCCCCCGGGGGGAAAATTTCCCCTTTCCCAAAAAAAAAAAACCCCCTTAAAAAAAAAAAAAACAACAGCAGGTTTTTTAAAACAGCTAGGGCGCCTTACATCCCCCAATCATATATAAAAGCTAGGTCAGCCTTACATCCCCCAATCATAATACAGCTAGGGCGCCTTACACCCCCATATAAAAACCAGCTAGTCAGCCTTACATCCCCCACATATATAAAACCCAGGGCAGCCTTACTCCCTCAATCATATATAACAGCTAGGTCAGCCTTACTCCCCCAATCATATAACCGCTAGGTCGCCTTACACCCCCAATCATAGACACAGCTAGTCAGCCTTTCCCCCAATCATATATAACACTAGGTCGCCTTACATCCCCCAAACATAGACAATGCTAGGTCAGCCTTACATCACCCAAACATATATAACAGCTAGGTCACCTTACATCCCCAATCATATATAACCTAGGTCACTCTTACATCCCCCAATCATATATAAAAGCTAGGGTTTGCCTTCATCCCCCAATCTATATACAGCTAGGTCACCTTTCATCCCTCATCATAGACAACACTAGGGCCTCTTACATCCCCCGATCAATTTTTAACACTAGGTCACTCTTACATCCCCCATATATAACAGCTAGGTCCCTTACTCCCTCAATCATAGACAAAAGCTATGTCACTCTTACATCCCCCGATCATATATACAGCCAGGTCCCTCTTACATCCCCCAATATATAACAGCTAGGTCCCTTACATCCCCCAAACATCTATAACGCTACGTCAGCCTTACATCCCCCAATCATAGACAACAGCTAGGTCAGCCTTACATTCCCCAATCATATTTAAAAAGCTAGGTCACTCTTACATCCCCCAATCTATATACGCTAGGTCAGCCTTACATCCCCCAATCATAGACACAGCTAGGGCACCTTACATCCCCCATCATAGACAACAGCTAGGTCACCTTACATCCTCAATCATAGACAACAGCTAGGTCAGCCTTACATCCCCCAATCATAGACAACAGCTATGTCAGCCTTACATCCCTCAATCATAGACAACAGCTAAGTCACTCTTACATCCCCCAATCATAGACAACAGCTATGTCAGCCATACATCCCTCAATCATAGACAACAGCTATGTCACTCTTACATCCCTCAATCATAGACAACAGCTATGTCACTCTTACATCCCCCAATCATAGACAACAGCTATGTCAGCCTTACATCCCTCCATCATAGACAACAGCTATGTCACTCTTACACCCGCCAATCATAGACAACAGCTATGTCAGCCTTACATCCCTCAATCATAGACAACAGCTATGTCACTCTTACATCCCCCAATCATAGACAACAGCTAGGTCAGCCTTACATCCCTCAATCATAGACAACAGCTAAGTCAGCCTTACATCCCTCAATCATAGACAACAGCTAAGTCAGCCTTACATCCCTCAATCATAGACAACAGCTAGGTCACTCTTACATCCCCCAATCATAGACAACAGCTAAGTCAGCCTTACATCCCTCAATCATATATAACAGCTAGGTCAGTCTTACAGTTCCCCCATTCTAGGTAACAGCTTGGTCTCACTTACAGCTCCCCCAGCCCCCCCCCCCCCCCCCCCCCCCCCCCCCCCCTTTTCCCTCATCGTATTCAGCATAGGCAACAATGAAATTTCGTATAAACAATAGCATACATAGTCTGACCCAGCTAACCTCAACAGCAAACTAAACTTGTGCAAACAACAGCAAACTATTGTATAAACAACATCCCACGTTCGTATAAACAACAGAGGACACAACGCGCATGGTCCGACCCAGCCAACTTCAACAAATAAACTAAACATTTTCTAAACAACAGCAAACTCTGGTATAAACAACATCGGGCACAGCGCGCATGTTCCGACCCTACAGGACCAAGAGCACAATACCCATGTTGGGTGTGATACAGACCCCCATGTTGGGTGTGATACAGACCCCGATGTTGGGTGTGATACAGACCCCGATGTTGGGTGTGATACAGACCCCGATGTTGGGTGTGATACAGACCCCAATGTTGGGTGTGATACAGACCACGATGTTGGGTGTGATACAGACCCCGATGTTGGGTGTGATACAGACCCCGATGTTGGGTGTGATACATACCCCGATGTTGGGTGTGATACAGACCCCGATGTTGGGTGTGATACAGACCCCGATGTTGGGTGTGATACAGACCCCGATGTTGGGTGTGATACAGACCCCCATGTTGGGTGTGATACAGACCCCGATGTTGGGTGTGATACAGACCCCGATGTTGGGTGTGATACATACCCCGATGTTGGGTGTGATACAGACTCCGATGTTGGGTGTGATACAGACCGCGATGTTGGGTGTGATACAGACCCCGATGTTGGGTGTGATACAGACCCCCATGTTGGGTGTGATACAGACCCCCATGTTGGGTGTGATACAGACCTCGATGTTGGGTGTGATACAGACCCCGATGTTGGGTGTGATACAGACTCCGATGTTGGGTGTGATACATACCCCGATGTTGGGTGTGATACAGACTCCGATGTTGGGTGTGATACAGACTCCGATGTTGGGTGTGATACAGACTCCGATGTTGGGTGTGATACAGACTCCGATGTTGGGTGTGATACAGACCCCGATGTTGGGTGTGATACAGACTCCGATGTTGGGTGTGATACAGACTCCGATGTTGGGTGTGATACAGACTCCGATGTTGGGTGTGATACATACCCCGATGTTGGGTGTGATACAGACCCCGATGTTGGGTGTGATACATACTCCGATGTTGGGTGTGATACAGACCCTTGATGTTGGGTGTGATACAGACCCCGATGTTGGGTGTGATACAGACTCCGATGTTGGGTGTGATACAGGACCCCGATGTTGGGTGTGATACAGACCTCCGATGTTGGTGGTGTGATACAGTACCTCCGATGTTGGGTGTGATACAGACTCCGAGTTGGGTGTGATACATACCTCCGATGTTGGGTGTGATACAGACCCCGATGTTGGGTGTGATACAGACTCGATGTTGGGTGTGATACAGACTACGATGTTGGGTGTGATTACAGACTCCGATGTTGGGTGTGATTACAGACTCCGGATGTTGGGTGTGATACAGACCCCGATGTTGGGTGTTGATACAGACTCCGATGTTGGGTGTGATACAGACCCCCTGAGGTTGGGTGTGTATACAGGACCCCGAGTGCTTGGGTGTGATACAGACCCGATGTTGGGTGTGATACAGACTCCGATGTTGGGTGGTGATACAGACCCGATGTTGGGTGTGATACAGACCCGATGTTGGGTGTGATACAGACCCGATGTTGGGTGTGATACAGGACCCGATGTTGGTGTGATACAGACCCCGATGTTGGGTGTGATACAGACCCCGATGTTGGGTGTGATACAGACTCCGATGTTGGGTGTGATACAGACCCCGATGTTGGGTGTGATACAGACCCCGATGTTGGGTGTGATACAGACCCCGATGTTGGGTGTGATACAGACCCCGATGTTGGGTGTGATACAGACCTCGATGTTGGGTGTGATACAGACCCCCATGTTGGGTGTGATACAGACTCAGATGTTGGGTGTGATACAGACCCCGATGTTGGGTGTGATACAGACCCCGATGTTGGGTGTGATACAGACTCCGATGTTGGGTGTGATACAGACCCTGATGTTGGGTGTGATACTTACCTCCTTGGTGTCATGCTCGTCACTATCATGTAGAGCCTTCAAGTCAGTGGCAGTCATGACGGCGTGAACAGGGAGGACTCTTGTAGCAGGCCTGTCTTTTGCAACACTTGTGTGAGCAAATACACCAGAACAATCACATGAGAACCATGAAAAAAAAACATAGAACAACAACAATTATAGTCAACAAACAATATCGTAATTACGGTAACAAAAATGATCATCATCATTATGTGCTATGCCGATAAGCGTGGGCGGTCATGTTTCAGCCACACGTGGATCAACTCTGTATACATAACACGTGGACAAGCTATCCAGGTATTTACTTCTCTGCCTTTCCCTTGTTATTTTCCTCTCAATCTTGCCAGCTGTCACCGACTTTCCAATTCATCTCTTCTCATAACGTGTTCAAAATAGTGTGACTGTGTAGGTCTAATATTTCTGATCATTTGATTCTTGTTGGACTTGTTCATTAGGTTTTCTGTCTGTCCATGGTATTCTTTGCATATTCCTCAGAAACCATATGTTCATAGCCGTTATGTGTTTTCAGCGTGTCTGCTCATTGCCCACGCTTCACATCCATACAAAAGTACAGGTTCTGTGTAGCACTTCAACACTCTTTTCCTCGTTGTAATATCCATATACAAGCGTTCCCACATTTATATATCAGTTGCCCCACATCCTAGTATCGGTGGTCCCACATCCATATATCAGGGTCCACATCCATATATCATGGTTCACATCCATTTATCAGTGGCCCATATTCATATATCAGTGGTCCCATATTCCTATATCAGTGGTCTCACATTCATATATCAGTGGTCCCACATAGAAGTATCAGTGGTCCTACATCCAATTATCAGTGGTCCCACATCCAAGTATCAGTGGTCCTACATCCAAGTATCAGTGGTCCCACATCCAACTATCAGTGGTCCCACATCCAAGTATCTGTGGTCCCACATCCAAGCATCAGTGGTCCCACATCCAAGTATCAGTGGTCCCACATCCATATATCAGGGTCCACATCCATATATCATGGTTCACATCCATTTATCAGTGGTCCCACATCCATATATCAGTGTCCTACATTCATAAATCACAAACATGTAACTGCGATTGTACTATCTTGTGTGCTTGGATATGTTCCACACTCCCCTAGTTGAGTGCTCTCTGGACATGTTCCACAGACACTTCCCTAGTTGAGTGCTGTCTATACATGTTCCACATACACACCCCTAGTTGAGTGCTGTCTATACATGTTCCACAGACACTCCCTTAGTTGAGTGTTGTCTGGACATGTTCCACACACACTCCCCTAGTTGAGTGCTGTCTATACATGTTCCACAGATACTCCCCTAGTTGAGTGCTGTCTATACATGTTCCACAGATACTCCCCTAGTTGAGTGTTGTCTGGACATGTTCCACAGATACTCCCCTAGTTGAGTGCTGTCTATACATGTTCCACAGACACTCCCCTAGTTGAGTGTTGTCTGGACATGTTCCACACACACTCCCCTAGTTGAGTGCTGTCTATACATGTTCCACATATACTCCCCTTTTTTGAGTGTTTCTGGAAAGTTCCAAAAATACTCCCCTAGTTTTATTTTTTTGT
>JACEFZ010019824.1:0-7500 GCA_014155875.1 Cepaea nemoralis
GTTTTTCAAATTGTTTATACTTCCTTTTGGGGGGTTTTTCCGAAAGGGGCATCTTCTGCAATTTCAATGCTCAGTGAATTGACATGTATATGATTATATTATATTTGTTCATTTGACTGTGTACCATTTTGGGTCCAAACTTACTTTTAAAAAAAAACAACCAAAAAAACACTGAATCAGGTAATATGATCTTTTCGGTTGAGTTGGTAATATGCATGATCTTTCTGATGACCTGGGTGCTCTGATATCCATTTGGTTCTATTATTTATGTTATTGTATGTCGGATAAATAGTTGATGGCTCAACCCTAAAGAGATAAAGGATGCTCAGTTCCTTCTTCTCAATGTGATCCTGCCCGTTAAAATTAATTTAGCTGTCACTGGCTCAATGATTTGAGACCATTAAATAGAGTTTTGGAGAACCAAGGAATACCTCCAGGAAAACAATGAAATATTTACTGAGTATCCCAGCTGTCCTTAGGGTGGTTCCTTGCCTCTCCTCTACCAACTAAATAATTAATCTAGGGTAATTGCTTACTACAATTTTACTATGAAAAGAGAACTCTCAAAAGAGAAAATAACCCGTAATTTTCATAATTTATTATATATAAATGGAGCTATTGATTATACATGTAATAACATACAACAATCAATGCAGTACAATTACAAGATTATTTACATATTCATCTTTATCTAATTATCTATCTCCTGGCTGTGCCACTGTATCATACAATGTCCTCAGTGCTGTATCCGTTCTTAATTATAATTACTGGGCCTCTTCTGCTAGCCTCTTTCTAATCTGTGGAAGAAAACTGGGTACACCCTGGTTGGTCTCCCATCCTGTTCTTGGATCTCGGTAGCATTCAGTCAGTGTAGACTAGGTTCATGAGTGTTCTTGTTTTATTTTTTCCCCGGTTACATTTATTATGGCTCACTGGTTTTCTCACCCATTTCTTTAGACTAAAGGATATGTTATACCTGTCCTGGAAGGGTGGAAAAAATTTGCAGGAAGTTGCTGTGGAATAGTATTTGGCCTCACTATCTCAGCTGCCTCACTCAATTAAGTGGCTACTACATTAAGTCAAGCTGCTACTACCTTCACAAAGTGCTGCATTCACAAAGTCAGGTCTGGATCTATCTGAGTATGGCCACTACCTGAAATGTCAGCATCCATCATAAATCTAAAGATATCATCAATATGAACATCAGAACTGAAATGTTCTTTATCTTTCTCAAGAACGTCACAAAGAAAATACCTAAAAGAATTGTGATCATAGGAAAATAAACAGTGGAAGGTAAAGAGTCTTGGTGCTCTCAAATAGTCATCCACAACATAGTTGGTTGCTCTCCCTTCAATCTTACATTATATGGTGTTCAAGGTTTAGACTAGCAGATGTTCAGTTTCATCTTCACCTATGCCTGTCCTCAGGGTTTACAGGTTTTCGAAAACGTGTGCAGGAAGTTCGTAGCACCGGCGAGAATCCACATGTGTGTTTACAAGAATCTTAAAGAATTATCTAATCATGCATTTTCTTTTTGTGTACGCTCTTTTTTAACTCAAGGGTAGTTAATACATGTGTTACTACTTCCAGTAGTTGCCACTTCTGGGAAGTGCAACGAACTGATGTTTGCGTGTGAATATTTTTTTTTTGCATATCCTTTACAGGACATCGATGTCAACACCAGCATCTTTCAGCTGTATGTTGATCTCTTGGTAAGATTACGCTCAGTAGTTTGCCATTGCTTTCTGAGCGGCCGGCTCACATACCCCGTAAGTTACCGATGCGATTCGAACCACTGCTGATTCTCACCGTCATCACGTTACCGACGAGGGTATACGAGATTACGGAGAAAAGTCATAACCTCTAAGCCACGAAGCCGGCGCGTGTGAATTAGCGTTCCAAATTACCAGTGTCCTTCGCCATCAGGCGAACTCAGTCCGACTTCTGAGGTACTTATAATTTACGTCCCCAAGTCAAGGACGAGAAGTCAACATTTATAACTGAACCTGCTACAACGGCATCGTCACGCCGGAAGTTTAAGAGCGAACGCTTTTATCCATTCGGCCATGTTGATCTAATATAATCATTTGTATGTATTTAAAGCCGGTCTCACTGGCCTAGGCGTTAACGTATTTCTCCGTAATCCCGTATATTCTCGTGAGTAATGTAACCTGCGCGAAAATCGGTAGCGGTTCTCGCCGAGTTGGTAACTTACAGGGTATGTGAGCCGGTTGCTCAGAAAGCAATGGCAAACTACTGAGCGTAATCTTGCCTAGTACATCAACAGCAGCTGAAAAATGCTGATGTTGACTGCAACGTCCTGTAAGGGATATGCAAAAAAAAAACACTATGTATTTACAAATTAATTAATATTTGCCTGGGTAGCGGAACATTGGACTTAATCTTGTCTGTGTAATACCGCCCAGAGGTGATTACCGTTTCTAATGTAATACCGCCCAGAGGTGATTATCGTTTCTAATGTAATACCGCCCAGAGGTGTTTACCGTTTCTAATGTAGTACTAATGTACACACGGACCCTCCTATCTTTTCGACCTTATTCAAGAAGGCAATATGTTTGATTCACAACGCAAGAATAAAGGGCGAGAGAGATGGGCGGGGAGTGTTAAACATAACCACAGGCGGTTCCTTATTTTTTCTGATATGCTTTCCGATAGCCCTCTAGGTGTATTCGATCTGGTGCAAGGCTTTCTCTTAGAAGGGCCTAAAAAATTAGCTTGACCCATGTGCACGGTAAAAAAAACCTCTCCAGATGGAAATCGATAACAGCGTGCAGATTATTCCCAAGTCCAGCGGAAATTTGAAATGAGAGAATCCACCCACGAAAAGATACGAGAATACTTGTACATGGCATTGCATAGGGGTACACGACAAGAATATAACATGTTATTCTGGCATTGAGTGAGGAAACATGAAGATAATATAACATGTGTTATTCTGGCATTGAGTGGGGGAACGCGAAGAGAATATAACATGTATTATTCTGGCATTGAGTGGGGAAAACATGAAGATAATATAACATGTGTTATTCTGGCATTGAGTGGGGAAACACAAAGATAATATAACATGTATTATTCTGGCATTGAGTGGGGAAACATAAAGATAATATAACATGTGTTATTCTGGCATTGAGTGGGGGAACGCGAAGAGAATATAACATGTATTATTCTGGCATTGAGTGGGGAAACATGAAGATAATATAACATGTGTTATTCTGGCATTGAGTGGGGGAACGCGAAGAGAATATAACATGAATTGTTCTGGCATTGATTGAGGGAACACAAAGAGAATATAAGCCATGTTATTTTGATATTGATTGAGGGAACGCGAAGAGAATAAAACAGTTGTTATTATTTTATTGAGTGATGGGACAGAAAGCTATTAATCTTGATTAAGTGGCTGGATCCTCGCGCATGCTGCGGAATTCGTGAACAGGCTGAGGTGTTCCTAGTGTGAGGAGACATTTGTCTTGGTACCTCTGTAAATGGAAGTAATTTCTTTTCAACCAAACTTAACCAAAAAGCCATACCAACAGGTAGGTTTATCTGTGGTCATTTCTCACATATAATTGAAGTCTGTGGTATAAGCTCAGAGAACCACGGTAGTGCAGTGGCTGGCATGCTTGTCAATAGACGCCGTGGTCACGAGTTCGAATCTTGTTCTAGTCGATAATTTGTTTTCCATTAAGCCATTATATAGAGCCATTTAAATATTATCTCACAATAATAAATATATTGGCTATGTGGGGCAGGGCTGACCAAGTAAGCTACATCATAATTATATATATATATATATATATAAAGAGAGAGAGAGAGAGAGAGAGAGAGAGAGAGAGAGAGAGAGAGAGAGAGAGAGAGAGAGAGAGAGAGAGAGAGAGAGAGAGAGAGAGAGAGAGAGAGAAAGAGAGAGAGATCAACTTTGTCGGATGTTTGTTCCATTATTCCCGAATTCACACTAAAACTTCTCCGCTTTATCGCTGTTCACTGTTGCCAAGCATTCGTCCTTCCTTCCTTTTTTACACTGTTCCTTTTATATTTATTGCCATGATAACCCATTCACTAATTAATAATTTAGTGCACCCGACGCATGACACCACTCTGTATTCCATACAACTCATGTTACAATCATATGGTTTTGTGTCCTAAGAATGACACCATTCTGTATTACATATAACTCAGGTTACAATCATATAGTATTGTGTCCTGAATGATGATGATGATAATGATGATGATGATAATGATGATGATGATAATGATACTAATGATTATGATGATGATAAATGAGGTAAATACATATTACATACATGGTGAAAAGGATGGAATATACTCGCCTTGAAACTTTTGATTAGAAAAGAATTCACCTGAAGGTTATACAAGAGATGATACCATAATGTACTTACATTGTTTATAACCAAATACTCATGGCAATGGGGAATGATTTAAAAACCCTTAATGGATTATACCATTTTCTTGTAAGGGAAGGAGATCTAGAGAAACTAATTATGTACAGAAAAGAAGGGAGAACATAGTTGTCAAATTCCAGATCAATCAAAGTATTACTCAACCTGTAGACCATGGAGGACAGGAATGGGAGAAGACGACACTGTGTATCTGAGAGTCTAAATCCTGAGCACAATATAATGACGGATTGGATGGAGAGCAACAAATTATGTTGTAGATAACTATTTGAGAGCACCAAGACTCTGTTCATTCGACTGTTTATTTTCCTAGGATCACAATTCTTGTATGTCTTTTTCTTTGTGGTTTTCTTGAAAGTGTACAGCGTTTCATTTCTGATGTTCATAGTGATAATATCATTAGATTTATGATTGATGCTGAAATTTCAGGAGTGGCTAGGTCCATCTAAATCTAGACCTGACTTTGTGAATGTAGAGCTTGACTGAGTGAGGCAGCTGATATAGTGAGGCCAAATACTAGTCCAAAGCACATTCCTGCAGATTTCTCTACCAATATAGGACAGGTATCCTAGATAACTTAGTCTATATTTATCTAGGTGGAGAAATCATTGAGCTAACAATCTTATCCTGGAACAAAAAGAACACTCAAGAAACTAGCACATATATTTTGCACTGACTGATTGCCGCAGAGATCCAAGAACCTGATGGGTGACCAGTCAGAGTGTATACAGTTTTTTCTACCCAGATTATACATAGGCCAGAAGAAGTGGCCCAATAAAGATAATAGAAGACTGATACATCGCTGGTGGTGTGGATAATATTGGGCACAGCCAGGATATAGGCATAGTTAGAGATGTACATGTACATGAGCTTGTTTTGTGTGTGTGTAATGAATTGATTGTTGTATGTTTATGACATTAATGAACAATAGCACCATTTATGTGTAATAAATTATGAAAAATAAGGATCATTTTCTCATTTGAGTGTTCTCTTGTAGTAGTAAAATTGTTGTAATTAACAACCCTAGATTAATAATTATTTAGTTGAGAGAGGAGAGACAAGGAACCACCAAAAGGATATTTTCGGTATTTAGAGAAAACTTTTCATTTGTTTCCTAGAAGTATTCCTTGGTTCTCTGAAACTCTATTTAAGGTCTCAAGCCACTGAGCCAGTAACAGCTAAATTAATTATAATGGGCAGGATCACATTGAGAAAGAGGAACTTAGTATCCTTTATCTCTTTGGGGTTGACCCAACAACCATACATCCGACAATGTCCTATCAATATTTAATTGTATGAGAAAATTAATGAAGTGCATTATCAATGGCAGGCTAATATGACATCTGGACGAAAACATCTCTCAATTCTATAACAAGAAGGGTTCTGAAAGTACAGATCCACAGAAGATCAAACAACATATATATAGCTCAGGAAACAGACGTTGCCTTCCAAGAAATAGTTAGTTAGTTAGTTAGTCGACAGATCATCCTCGTTGCACATCGAACCATTCAGTCCATAAGTTCTCGGATCCCCTCCTCAGCAAATCCCGCAGCGTGTAGCGGCTAACGACGCCAGTTCTGTGTTGGTTTATCAATCTTCTTTGGCTTCCTGCGTAGTGTTCTTGTTTGGCCACCCCTCTTTTAATTTGCTGCTCTCGCAGTCTGGCCATTGTTGTAGATTCACAGTCATCACTTGGTTCTCGCAAAAGTCTCACTTCTCGTAGAGCATTCAGAATGTCAGCCTGGTCCATGGCGCGTCCGCCCTCCACAGTAGCCTCACCTGCGAGCTTGTCAGCCCGCTCATTTCCTTGTACTCCCGCATGACCTGGCACGAAGATGAAACTAATCTTTGCCAGCCGAGACCGCTTCAGAGGCAGCAACCATTCTCTTCGGATCGACCCCTCCTCTATCCTCTTGATCATGTTCATTGAGTCGCTAAGGAAACAAGCCCTAGTGAATGTCTGTGTCTCGAGCCATGTTATTGCTTTACTTACTGCCATGACTTCCATGGTCAGGCTACTTGTGGTTTCAGTGAAAGCACCAGAGTCCTCCTTCACAATTCTCCCTCCGGCCCGAGCTGTAAAGGCCCATGAGCTTCTCACATGTCGGACGACCGACCCATCTGTGTAGATGACCGCGTCACCGTCTAGCGAATTCTCGAAAATAAACGCTTGTACTTCAGCCTCAACAGCAGCCGGATTTTCTTGTCTGCATTTTCTATCTAGTTGGATGCAAACTGAAAAGGATGTGCAGAAATCTGTTGGCACTTGCACCCACTCCTCGCCAGGTTCTAAGTCCTCAAGTCCTTCCAAGAAATAAAGCACACACAAGCAGTCTAGATAGATGTAGAAAAAGCATTGGATGAAATATGGAAGTCAGGAATTAAATTAAAACTGCAAACACTCAGGTGGATGGGAAAATCTACTAATGGATCAGGTGCTACCTTGAGAACAGAAATGTAAGGACAAAAGTACAAAGATAAACCAGTAAAAAGATGGTATCGGAGTAAGGTGTCCTCCAAGGGTGAGTTCGGTCACCAATATTGCTCCTAGCATATCTAAACAACATTACAGAAAATTTTCCTGTCAGATGACCTACTTAGCAATATGGAATTCTGAAGAAAAAACAACATATTAGCGCAACAAATAACTGTATGCAGCAAGCCAGAACAGTGTTAGAGGAATGGTAAAAAAAAAAAGAATGCTATTGAAGATCAATGGGGAGAAAACAAATAAAACACAACATCATAAGCTCGATCTGTATGGAAAAACACTTGGCCAGGAAGAAAACCCAAACTACCCTGGTGTCACCTTTGGTCGTCACCAGACATTCAAGACACAGGCTGGGACACGTCGAGCAAGAGTGGCAATCATGAAAAAGCTTTCTGGCACAGCATGGAGAGCAGCTAAGATAAAGACAATAATTTAAACAAACACACACACACACACAAAGAATGTTTTTGTTTTGGAGGTTGTTTTTTTTTTTTGCTGCTGGAGACTTGGGTGGCACCCTCGCCTGTATCTGTGTGTGCTTAACAGTATGTAAATCGCCCTGGTTATATTTTG
>JACEFZ010019824.1:12500-27786 GCA_014155875.1 Cepaea nemoralis
GCTCATTTTCCACGCTTCACATCCATACTGTGAAGACATAAATACTGACTATGGAAGTCATGGCAGTAAGTAAAGCAATAACATGGCTCTAGACACAGACATTCACTAGGGCATGTTACCTTAGTGACTCAATGAACATGCTGAAGAGAATAGAGATGGGGTGGATCCGAAGAGAATGGTTGCTGTCTCTGGAGCGGTCTCGGCTGGCAAAGATGTGTTTCAACTTCGTGCCAGGGCACGCGGGAGTACAAGGAAATGAGCGGGCTGACAAGCTCGCAGTTACCGTGAAGGGCGGACGCGCCATGGACCAGGCCGATATTCTGAATGTTCTACGAGAAGTAAGACTTTCGCGAGAACCAAGTGATGACTGTGAATCTACAACAATGACACATACATACATACATACATACGTACACACAAACGCACGCACGCACGCACGCACAGACAGACAGACAAACAGGCAGGCAAGCAGGCAGGCAGGCAGGCATCCATCCATCCATCCATCCACCCACTCACCCACCCACCCACCCACACACACACACACATACATACATACATACATACATACATACATACATACATACATACATACATACATACATACATACATACATACATACACACTTTCCTTCCTCCCTCCCTCCCTCCCTCCCTCCCTCCCTTTCTTCCTTCCTTCTGTCCTTCCTTCCTTCCTTCCTTCCTTCCTTCCTTCCTTCCTTCCTTCCTTCCTTCCTATCTACCTATCTGCCTAAACATGTTGAATTTATATTCTCAGAGTCAACTGTGGATACAATGACGCTTTCCCTGTTGGTGGTGTCTGCAGTATGTCTCTGTGCGTTTATGACGTCTGCAGCAGAGGATGAGAAGGTCAGTACTTGTATGTATTTCAACTAATGCGGTAATCATATTGCAGTTAGGCTACAGGTGTCAAATGATAGGCTTTCCAATGTATTAGCGATATTGAAGTGTGGTCAATGTTGTCATCCATATGGTCGGATTCATGATAATTACTTAACTGTATCTACCTACCTATTTACCTATCTACTTACCAACCAACCAACCAACCAACCGACCGACCGACCTACCTACCTACCTACATTCCTACCTACCTACCTATCTACCTACCTACCTACCTACCTACCTAAGAGAAGCAAGGCTGCCGCAGAAAATAATAATATGAAATAAAAAAAATTAGGTATGTGTAGCTCCTGTGAGAATGTGAGATATAATAAACACGGATACAGTGTACAAACCATTTTACTTACCTATCTGACTACCTACTATTTACCTACGTACCAACCAATCAACCAACATAGTGTTAGCTACATATTTATATAGATCCATCTGTGCTCTAGGGGTGATAAGGTCAGTATAATGTTAGCCCCATATTTGTATAGATCCATCTGTGCTCTAGGGGTGATATGGTCAATATAGTGTTAGCCCCATATTTGTATAGATCCATCTGTGCTCTAGGAGTGATGAGGTTAATATAGTGTTAGTCCCATATTTGTAAAGATCCATCGGTGCTCTAGGGGTGATGGTGTCAATATAGTGTTAGCCCCATATTTGTAGAGATCCATCTGTGCTCTAGGGGCGATGAGGTTAATATAGTGTCAGCCCCATATTTGTATAGACCCATCGGCGCTCTAGGTATGATGAAGTCAATATTTTACTTCCCAAGATATTCCAGGGTGCTCATTTCAGGCTGGGTCAGTTTTTAAAATTCAGCCTCGATGTGAATACGAACCTATGATCTTCGGGCGACAGGCATGAGTCCTACCCGCTGCGCTACCGCGGCTCCCCTTTTCCTTATGTAAATGTAACATGCACAATGATGAACAAAAGATGAGTGATTGGAAGGGCCGAATGCAAGACGGGCCTGCGTGCCCAGTTTGTGACCCATTGAAAATAAAGTCCGTTCGTTCGTTCTCATGTCGACCTAGAGAAATATGGGCACGAGGAAAAGTAAAGGCGGCCAGTGTGATAATGAAAACACCACTCATGGTGCGATATTGAACACAACACTCATGGTGTGATAATGAAAACACCACTCATGGTGCGATAGTGAACACACCACTCATGGTGTGATATTGAACACAACACTCATGGTGTGATAATGAAAACACCACTCATGGTGCGATATTGAACACACCACTCATGGTGTGATATTGAACACAACACTCATGGTGTGATATTGATTACAACACTCATGGTGTGATATTGAACACACCACTCATGGTGTGATACTGAACACATCACTCATGGTGTGATATTGAACACATCACTCGTGGTGTGATATTGAACACATCACTCATATTGTGATATTAAACATATCACTCATGGTGTGATATAGAACATATAACTCGTGGTGTGATATTGAACAAACCACTCATGGTGTGATATTGAACACACCACTCATGGTGTGATACTGAACACATCACTCATAGTGTGATATTGAACACATCACCCATGGTGTGATATTGAACACATCACTCATGGTGTGATACTGAACACATCACTCATGGTGTGATATTGAACACATCACTCATGGTGTGATATAGAACACATCACTCGTGGTGTGATATAGAACACATCACTCATGGTGTGATATAGAACACATCACTCGTGGTGTGATATAGAACACATCACTCGTGGTGTGATATAGAACACATCACTCATGGTGTGATATAGAACACACCCCTCATGGTGTAGTAGAAATATGTTGTTAGCACCATATACCAAAAACAAGCCTCGTGGCTTTAAAAGGGGTTCGTTTCATGAATGCTGACATCATCAATAGTCAGCACGCCACAAATCGATAATTCAAAATTCTGCATTTTTGACATCTAAAATCCTACCGCTTCGGCACATAAATTATATCCAGACACGCACGCGACATAACAGCATGTTTAAAACTGAAACTTGAAATCGCTGCATGTATTAGAAACGAAGTTTAGAATAATAGCCAACCCCTACGGCCATAAAACAATAAACTAAATACATTAATAAATATTGATTGACATGCATATAATAAAAGGGGGCTGATTTAGGAGTCAGAGGGGATGCATTACGAATACTTCACGAAATATTTCACATTGGGAATTCACTCTCATAGAACGAGAAATAATTCCTGTATTTGATGCGGGGCCGCGTCCTAAACTCTTTTTAAATTTGCAACGATGTTTCTGGGTCAAATAGTGTCACTGGTTATTTTATTTTATTGCTGCACCCGTACACTTGCCTGTGTGTTCTGGAAGTTTTTCTGTTTCTGCCTTGCTGAGGAATCAAGGTTGCCTGCCCAGGCAGTCATCTCAAGGTGTTGTGTGAGGTGTGGAATCATAATGTACTAGTCATTTGTAGGGCTTTTGGTGAAACTGCATTAAAACTAAAAATACAGTGAGTAATTCTAGGAAAACGAGTAGCAGAAGAAGATATTATATGAATAAAGAGATCACGTGATTACCATCTCAAACTTGATACAATAACCAAGGACAATCTGTCGGCTGCTCTCAGCTCAATCCACCACCTGCAGTCATGGTTTCACCTTAAACCTGGTTGTGCAGCTAAAAGGTTACTCAGTTTGCCTAAAGGTTTCCCTAGGCTAGTGAAGGGTGAAGGATGTCTTGAGTCTCCTTCTGTTAGTATATCTCTGTACTGGTTAGGATTTGTCTTAGCTAATTCAGTACAAATCAACACATCACATGGAGATCAGCATGGCCGAATGGATAAGAACGCTCGCTCTTAAACTCCTGATGCGCTGATGCCGAGGTAGCGGGTCAGTTGGACTAAAATGTTGACTTCTCGTTCTTGACTTAGTAACGTAAGTTACAAGTACATCAGAAGTCGAAGTGAGTTCGCCTGATGGCGAGGGACACTGGTAACAGGGAAAGCGAATCCACAAAACCAGTCCAGTGCACTCTTAAGTAGTAGCACGTGTATGGACTATGCTTGAGTTCGATGTGAGCGGAAAAAACACACATACAGACACACTGAGTTTAATGTCCTAGAATAAAATGGTTTCTTAATTCCTTATATTAAATCCAGACATTACATTGACCCATGCTGCCTCAAATGTTACTTTAACCAATTTGAACTTCTTTATTAATATAGACGTACCCTATGAAGACGCCTAGAGGTTATTAGAAGTACATATAAAACCGAGTGGAAATAGAACATCCATGCCACCAGATAGATTATGCCTATTACTAACGAGACAGAAATAAAGAAGCAATCTTCAGGCTTCGCGCAAAACATAACAGGCTAAAATATCACTTATTAAATAAATTGAAGATGGGAGACAACAATGAACGCAATCCTGCACTTGGTAACATGACAGCTTGACGTTAGCTGCGAGAGTGTGTGCAGGATATAGAAGTGATTAAATTATTCCGGCCTATAGTTTTTCTATTTGAGGACACATTTTTGCGGGGATTTCAACAAGTTTAAGTTGACAGTCGTTCTGTTCAAACATATTTAGGCGGATGTCGGAAGGTATGCGAAGAAGAAGAAATAGAAGACGACGAGTAAGAAAAAGAAGCAAATGAAAAAACAGGAGGATGAGGAGGAGTAAGAGGAGAAGGAGGACGAGGAGGAGGAGGGGGAGAAGAAGAAGAAGAAGAAGAAGAAGAAGAAGAAGAAGAAGAAGAAGAAGAAGAAGAAGAAGAAGAAGAAGAAGAAGAAGAAGAAGACACGGCCTCTCGTTTCAAGGACAACCTTTCTCTTTGATCAAAGCTTGCTTTGATTCCTGTTTTCTGTGTTGATATATAAGAGAAGTAACGGTTACAGCAGGATATTTTTTTTTTATTCGCATATCCTTTACAGGACATCGCTGTCAACAGCAGCATCTTTCAGCGGTCTGTTGATTTCTTGGCAAGATTACGCTCAGTAGTTTGGCATTGCTTTCCGAGCGGCCGGCTCAGTGTCCCGCAAGTCACCAGCGGGGGACGAACCGCTCCCAGCTCGCTCCCGCTACGAGACTCTGCGTGACAAACGGGATTACGGAGTGTTGTAACCCCTCAGCCAGAGAGACCAGCACAGTAGGATATAACAATAGGAAATAAAAACAGTTAGATAGCTACGAAAAAGTGAGACTTTTTTCTATTTACGTTGTAATGTTATAAAAAAAAATTTGTTGCATATCCTTTACAGGATGTAGCAATCAACCACAGCATTTTTTTGGCCTTTCGTGATTCCTAGGCAAGTTTACGTTCAGTGGTTTGCCATTGCTTTTTGAACGACCAACACTCTTACCATTTCATTAAAAAAAAACGTTAATGTTATAACATTTTCTAATGTCATGTTTTTCTTAAGATCTGTTTGTGTTGTTCCTGAAGAATATCATTATAATCGGAACGTCGTAGTATATTTATTTTTATGTTATTATGTTTTCTGGATATCGTAATTGCTTCTCACCCGCGCCCCCCCCCCCCCAACACCGAAAACACACACACACACACACATACATACACACAAATACATACACACACACACGTACACACACATACACACACGTACTCACACACAAACATACACACACACACTCGCGTGCGCGCGCGCGCACACACACACACACTGTGATTTTACGTTTGCCGCATTGGAAGAGATCGTTGTAAGGTGTGTACACTGTGTCTATGTTTACCATCTCTCACTTTTTCCGATTCCGATTTGTCGAAAAAAAAAAAGAAACTTTCCACCTCGTTCAACCCGTCTCAATGACGTTGGTTATAGTTGTGGTGGTTCATAGTGCGGTATAGGTTTTATGGTCTTTTGTGCGTTAGACAGCTTCTATTACTGCCTGTCTGGCCGAGTTCCTCTTTTTTGCCATCCTTTTTGCTTTTGTCGTTGTTGCTGGTGTGTCTGCTATCATTATCGGTTTGCCCATCCCTCTCGTTTGATGTCTTCTTTTCCGGAGCTGACCTTGGGGGCTGGGGAGGGGCTGTCTTTTTTCATCTGTTTTCTTGGGCTTGTCCTGGGGAGGGGGGGGGGGCGCCTGTTATCGTCTGGGCTTGTTTTCTTGGTTCAACGGTTTTTTGTCAAGCATAGGGGTCGGATTGTATCGTCTCTCTTGTCCATCGTTGTGGAGGTTTCCTACCGTCTCCTTTTGTCCCGCGCCGGAGGGGTTTCCTGCACGTCCCTCTTATCCATCGTCAGGAAGGTTTCCCATCGTCTTCTCCATCGTTGGGCAATTTCCCCCCTTCTCCTTGTCTCCCGCGTCGAAGAGGGTCGTTTCGTCTCTCTATTGTCCGCCATTTGAGAGTTTTAATGCATCCCTATATATTTCCTATTGTCTGGTTTTCGTGTGGTCGAGTGATTCCTCACTGTATTTTTATTTTGCTGTTGGCTTTATTTTATGTTGGTTATATTTCTTTCCCTGTTCTTGCAATGAATTGTTTTGTAAGCTTTTGTATTTCTTTGTCGCCTTCCACCTGTAGGCATTCCTTCATCGTCATCGTCGTATTTCTTGTTTGGAAGTATTCTACTAGGTCCCTGCGTTCCTGGGCATAGGCTGTGCACGATAGTAGGTAGTGTTCTATAGTGTTTTCAATCAATGCAAAGTGGTCGTGTGATTTTATCTTTCCAGTTCCCGATTCTCAATCTCCATAGTTTCTTGTACGTTGGTATTTTTGTGTTGTATTTCACTTGACTTTTCAAACTTGGTTCTCTGAGCATGTGGTAGGCGTGTCGTCCTTTATTGCTGTCTCTCCATTGTTGTTTCCATTTGTCGATTACTTGTTGTTTGATAATGCTTTTTGCCTCCAGAATGCCGAGTCCTGTGTTTACTATATTCTGGCTGCTTGTCCCGCGTTTTGCGGCCCTGTCTGCCCTCTCATTGCCAGTTATCCCTCTGTGTGCTGGTATCCATACAATTGTGACCTGGCATCCCATACTTCTTAGTTTTGTTGTTAGTGTTAGTATTTTCTCTTTCAGGTCTTGTCTGTTCACTTTAGAATGGTTGCCTAGCGCTTGTACTGCAGATAGTGAGTCCGTCAGTATAGTTAGTTTTATAGGGGGGTTCTCTGTTGCTATTTCTAGTCCTTTCATAATACCTACTAGTTCTGCCGTGTATACCGATGTATTGTCTGTTATTTTGTACTCCTTTTGGATGTTCCGGTATGGTACTACTACTCCTGCCCCTACCTCCCCATTCTCGTTCTTTGACCCGTCTGTGTAGATAGTGAGGTTGTCCGTGCTTATTTGTCTTATGTATTCCTCCGCTATGTTTTTGGCTTCCCTGTCCTCTGTTGATTTACTAATTATGCTCGCGAGTGTCGTATCCGTCAATGGTAGTTCTAGCTCCCATTGGGGTGTTGTTTGTCTGTGAACTTTCGTTCGTGCCAGTGCCCTCGCTAGTTTCTCGTCCGCGTTCATCTCTTGTGCCGCTGTCCATCCTGCTGGTGTTTGTGTCTTTTGTATGGGTATTCCTCCCCATTTGCTTCTGTTTTCTTCGAATGCACTGAACGCAGGGTGTCTTGTATCCTTCGCAGCCTTCATCCAGTAGTTGTACACTAATTGCTTTCTTCTCAGTTGTAGTGTAAGTACTCCTAGTGCTACCTCTAGGGCTTCCCTTGGTGTTTGCTTGCCTATTCCTAGGATAATGCCCAGCGCTTGGTTCTGTACTGAGTCCAGTCTTCGTTTGTTGTGTTCCGGTGCAGCGTCGTATACTATGCTTCCGTATTCTATTCTTCCTCTGATCAGAGATTTGTATAGCATTAGCATCGTTTTTGTATGGGCTCCCCATCCACTGCCTTTAATTACTCTTAGAATATTTATTGTCTTTTTGCCTTTTTCGACTGTCTGGTCTATATGTTTTCTCCAACTTAGTTGTTCGTCTAGTGTCATCCCGAGGAATCTTGTGTTTTTTGTTCTCTTTATATTCTTCCCTTGGATCTTGATGTCCCCGTCCGTGTAGTTTCGTTTTCTTTTCGCGTTGAATATCATACTGACCGTTTTGTCTGTGTTGATCTGGAAGCCCCATTTTTCCATCCATTTGGCAATTCTGTTTAGTTGCCGTTGTAGTCGGTCTCTTGTGGTTTTTATGTGTCTTCCGCTTCTCCATATTGCACAGTCGTCGGCGAATTGCGATATCCCTATCCTGTCTTCTAGTTTTTCTTCATCTAGGTCATTTACTAATATTGTGAATATTGTTGGTGATATTACCGATCCCTGTGGTATTCCGTTTTCTTGCTCATAGGTTCTGGATTCCTCGTTTTTTATTCGTACGGTGAAGCTTCTGTTCTGTAGGAAGTTTTCGATATATCGATATGTCCTGCCTATTATCCCTATTTTGTTGATTTTGATCAGAGCTGCTTGTCTCTTTTTCGCAGGAATTAACCCTTTTATATTTTCTTCCTTTTTGTTTCGTTGATAAAGACTGATCGAAACATCCGTTTTTACATCTCTGTGTGTGTGTGTCTTTCCTGGTCCCAGTCACATTCACGATCACTGGCTTTTGACATACCTGATCATATACTCTAGTGAACGAGCGAGTTGGCGAACCATGACCGCCCAAACTTAATTCCATGGTAAATTATGTTAATAATAATTCTCGTTTTCTGCGTGTTTGTTAGTTGACAAAGACTGACTGAAACGTTCGTTGTATTATCTGTCTGTATCGTTTGTTTGTGTCTTTTGTTTGCCCCAGTCACATTCCACGCTCATTGGCTTTTGGCATCAGATCAATAACACTCGGTCATATTTTAGCCACTGTTCTGAAAAATTCGCGTTTTGGGCGACTGAAATTACACATTGGCGTTTTAGTCGATACAGCAGAGAACAAGGTACGGACAATTACAATTGTTTGCTGTTCGGGTGAAAATGGGACTCAACATCCTGTCGCTGTCATGTAATGATGACATTTGTCCATTGAAACCCTCATGCTGGCGATGAATGGACGTGTTCATGAGAACAAAGGGTATTATATTATTGGTTCAGGATAAGGCAATGCAGTTTAGATTACGCAGAGAAATAGGGCGTTACAATTCACATCATTTAGAACATAAGACTTTAGAGTTAAGATTATCGAGAGAAATAGGACGTTTCTGTTCAGATATTGGAGATAAATGGGAAATTTCTATTCAGATAATGGAGACAAATAGGAAGATTCTAATCAGATAATGGAGTTGCGCGCTCGCTCGCTCTCTTTGAACTCAAGCGTAGCCTATACACACTATTTACAGTAGTGATGGATTGAATTTTGCGTTTGGATTAGCTTTCCCTATTAACAGTGTCCCTTGCCATCAAGCGAACCCACTCCGACTTTAGAGGTACTTGCAATTTACGTCCCCAAGTCAAGGACGATAGGTCAACATTTTTGTCCAGCTGTCCGGTGTAGGGGTTGGACCGCTAACCTCGGCATCAGCAAACCGGATGTTTAAGAACACGCGTTCTTACCCATTCGGCCATGCTGATCTGCGAGACTAATCGCGTACCAGATTAGACCTCACGGATAATGGAGTGAAATAAGATGTTAATTTATTAATTTGTCCCCAAGCGGTTTCCCGTTATGGGTATGTGACGTGGTAGCGCTTTCATATTTTATATGCCTGAGAGTGAGGACAAACACGAGGGTGAGTCAATAAGTAAGTCACACAGTTCTGTGGGATGGCAGGTAAATGTAGTTGGTGTTTTTTACAGGTGTCATTAGGTGATAGCAACATCGAACTTTATATTCCCATTCGTCAGTTGGCGCTAGGTGTCTCATGCACATGCGCAGCGCATAAACAAAATGGCGACTGTTCTTACGGAGTGTACAACCAAAGAGCAACGTGCTTGTATGCGTTTTTTGTGGGCAAAAGTACTGCCTGCAAAGGACATTCATAAGGAAATTCTTCTTGTTTATGCTGACTGCCAGTCCGAATCAAAGCGTGTTTCAATGCAATGGAAACATCCGTCTTCGCCTTGTGTCCACAAATTCAAGGTTACGCCATCAGCAGGGAATTTTCAAGGCCTGCTGTTAACAAATTTAAAGAAGAAAGGTAACAATGTGAATTCTGAATCGTACTGTGAAGTTCTATCGATGCTTCATGATTCAATTCGAAGTAAACGTCCAAGGCTGCTGACTAGAGGAGTGTTGCTTCTTCATGACAATGCCAGACCACATACGGCTCGATTAACTCAGGAGAAAATTAATCAACTAAGGTGGGAAGTTCTGGAACATCCACCTTACAGCTCCGATTTAGCCCTAAGCGATTTCCGCCTGTTTGGTCAACTGAAAACCCACCTTGGCGGGAGACATTTCGTGAATGAAACCGAAGTTGAATGTGAAGTGAAAACGTGGTTTAGAAACCAGAGCACTCAGGTCTATGCAGCCGGTTTTGGGAGGACTGATAAAACGATGGGATAAGTGCATCAATGTTGGTGATAATTATGTTGAGAAATAAAGGGACAATGTATGTATAAAAATAAACTGGTTTTAATTTGTTATCATATTTAGTTATTTTTCTACAGCCATTTGCGACTTACTTATTGACTTCCCCTCGTAGATGGCCAATCTCACTTTGATAAGCCATGCCCCCACACGTCAAACCCCCATCCGACCATGCTCATATTACCAGAGCAGTTCGCTATCAACTTCGCTAGTGCGACCACCAACAGGATAATACAGTACATATTACTGGCTTAGAATAGAGCTTAACAGTTTAGATTACAGTGAGAAATAGAACTTTAGAGTTATAATTTTCGAGATAAATATGAAGTTACAGTTGAAGTTGTTGGTCCAGAATAGGACCTTACAATTTATATTATTGCAAGAAATAGGACTTTGAGAGAAATACGCCTTTACATTACATATTATTGAGACAAATTGGTCTTTACATTAAAGATTATTGAGTCACATAGGTCTGTACATTACAGATTATTGTGAAAAACGGGTCTTTACATTACATCCTATTGTGACAAATAGGTTTTTAAATTACATATTACTGAGACAAATAGGTATTTACATTACATATTATTGTGACAAATAGGTTTTTACATTACAGATTATTGACTGAGATTCTTCTTCACATTACATATTATTGAGACTCATAGCTCTTTACATAACATATTATTGAAACACATATGTATTTCCATTACAGATTATTGGAACAAATAGGTCTTTACAATGAAAATATTATAGGGACAAATATATATACATTATAGATTATTGAGACTCATAAGTCATTAAATTATTTATTATTGACAGAAAGTCTTTACATTACATAGTATTGTGACATACACATCTTTACATTAAAAATTATTGATAAATGGGTCTTTACTTTACAGATTATTGAGAGAAATACGTCTTTACATTACATAATATAGAGACGCACAGGTCTTTACATTACAGATTATTGAGACACACAGGTCTTTACCTTACAGGTTATTGAGACACATAGCTCTTTACATTACAGGTTATTGAGACATACAGGTCTTTACATTACATGCTATTGGTCTTTACATTACAGGATATTGAGGCACACAGGTCTTTACACTACAAGTTACTGACACACACAGGTCTTTACATTACAGGTTATTGAGGCACACAGGTCTTTACATTACATGTTATTGAGGCACACAGGTCTTTACATTACAGGTTATTGAGGCACACAGGTCTTTACATTACAGGTTATTGAGACACACAGGTCTTTACATTACAGGTTATTGAGGCACACACGTCTTTACATTACAGGTTATTGAGACACACAGGTCTTTACATTACAGGTTATTGAGACACACAGGTCTTTACATTACAGGTTATTGAGACACACAGGTCTTTACATTACAGGTTATTGAGACACACAGGTCTTTACATTACAGGTTATTGAGACACACAGGTCTGTACACTTTATCACTGGTGGTGATGTGTTCGAATACCACTGGAGCCGGAAGTTGTAAAATGGAGCCCCTATTTGAGGTCGGTAATTGGAAGCCGAAAACTGACCTAGCCTAAAATAGACACCAAGAAATGTCTTGGAAAGTAAAGGCGACCAACTTGATACTGACCATATCACCCACTCAGTAGCCATTGGTTTATAAACATATGGGTCAAACACCATATGTTCAGTTCGCTTTAGGTGTGTAAACGGATCTTTGACTTGTGCTTATTCTGTCAAATACCCAGTATGCAGCACCGTGTATAAACGGGTTTTTAACTTGTACTTATTCTATTTTTTTTTTTTTTTTGCAGCATAAAAATGATCTTTTGCGAAACGTGCTCACTATAGAAGAGGCAGTTGGGGCATAAATATGATCATTTACGCAACGTGTTCACTATAGAAGAAGCCGTTGGGGCATACATATGATCATTTGCGCAACGTGCTTTTAACTTATATTTATTCTATTTTTTTTTTTCGCATATCCCTTACAGGACGTTACAGTCAAAATCAGCTTTTTTCAGCTGCTGTTGATGTGCTAGGCAAGATTACGCTCAGTAGTTTGCCATTGCTTTTCGAGCGACCGGCGTAAGTTACCAATGCGGCGAGAACCGCTACCGATTCTCGCGCAGGTTACGTTACTCACGAGAATATACGGGATTACGGAGAAAGACGTTAGCCCCTAGGCCAGGACCCACTATACAGCACGGCGTGTTAAAGCGTAGAATGTGGCTTAGATATTAACATCTTAAAAAAAAAAAAAAACTATGATAATTAGCAGTGACAAGGAAAGGTCATCAATGAACATCACAGTAAACGGGGAGATACTAGAATAAGTAACAAGTTTCTCCTGTCTTGGACATATAATAACAGATGATGGCAGAAGTGAGATAGAAATCAAAAAGAGAACAGGAATGGCCAAAAATGCTTTCAACGGCATGAAATCAGTAGTAACCTCTAGGGAGATTAATAAAGCATTAAAAATGAGAATTGTCAAATGCTACGTATATTCAACGCTATTGTATGGCGCAGAAGCCTGGACACCGAACAAGCAACTAGAAATATCGCATAGAAGCCCTGGAGATGTGGGTATGCAGACGAATATGTCTTATTTCATGGAAACAAAAACAAAAGGGTCTTGTACGTACGCGGTAGTGCTGTCGTTAGTTCGCTTGTCTGTCAAGAGAGCGGTTCGGGTTCAGTCCGCAGCAAAGGAAAGACAATGTTTGTGACCAGTACAGCTTCAGGGTTGTCCCGGCCTTGAAACAGGGGTACCGGATAAGTTTTCAAGTTTTCTGGTAACTGTCTGCAAAGGACAGGCGATGAGGAAGTTAAGTGGCTACCTCACCTCATTTATTGTTGTCTAGAATTTGTGAAGGCATAACACTTCACATCCCATAGACGGTGTCCTGCTATGAGACTACCTTTATCTTAAATGACTTGACTACCCCGTTTCACAATTCCTGGACATACCGATTCCAGGGTTGGAAATCCGTCACGGACTATTTAGAAGCAGACAGCTTTGCGTTGATTTCCATAGTATGAGCCGTTCAGAAATCAATGGCAAAGTATGGCAACTAACATTGCCTTGTAAATCATAAACAGCCAATACATGATGTGGCTGAATGCAACGTCCCGTAAAGAACATGCAACTAACTTTTAACACCAACTAAGCGATCACACAGGACGCGTTGATTGGTACCCACGGAGAAAACCAATTAACACATTATACGTTGCCTGGTGGTCATACATTCAAATTTCCATCAAGGCGACTTTTAAAATTTGACCTGGGATCCCAAGTCGACCCAGCCTAAATGGTTACCAGAAAGTGTCATGGGAAGAAAAGCGACCGGCCTGATATTGACCACATCACCTCTCTAGTGCCCGTTCGTCTATAAATAAGAGACCAGCGCCTTATATCCAATACATCTCAATGTGTGGGCCTTCACTTTTGTTACTTTTAAAATAACTCACAGCGAGGTCTGTGCCATCGCGTGATCCCATAGACAATTGCTTAACTGACAGTTTGCTTGTCTATCTAATTACTATCTAAGCCACACGAGAGCCCTTACAATGGAGCTCATATTAAGGCTTTAAATGCACGTATAATGGAGCACTGACGATGGACAGAGGCAATAATGTGTTGGCTGCGAATGGCTCTTCTACACCATGGCTGTTGGGGTTGGAATTCGGAAATGAAGTTGGCTGCAATTAATACAGGGTAGTACAGATCTAAGAAGAAAGACATACCACACTGTAATATGCAGTTTAATGGGAATGTTTGTTTGTTCTCAATACTGAAACAATTGGGAAATAAAAGGGTTTTCTAACTGCGTAGACCATATTGATCCGCCAGAGATACAGCTGTCGGGTTCCAGTTACAGATTCTCCAGCCGACGACTCCTTTCTATCGACATAACTAAACATTACACACGCAACCTGGGCTGGAAAACACAATCCTGAAACTACATTTAACAATTTCCCAGCGAACTGTTGGAGTCACGCAATTCACTTCAGCAGAGTCGATTTTCAAAATATCGTCGGCTCATATTCTGAAACACAAAATAGAATTGAGGCGATATAAGAGAATTAGATGCTGTCATTGATTGATTGATTTAGGAACCGACATCACAGCATTCGTGACATTCCCGTAAGCGCTCCGTCCCCATCCTCAGCAGCCAGCGAAGAGTTCCAACACTAATAGTTTCAGTAGCAATCTGATTATATGTCCGTCTCGCCTTTCCTCTGAGCGTCGAGCGTCGGCCTCGTCATTTGACAAAATAGCAATAATAATAATAATAATAATAATAATAATAATAATAATAATAATAATAATAATAATAATAATAATAATAATAATAATAATAAGAAGAAGAAGAAGAAGAAGAAGAAGAAGAAGGAGAAGAAGAAGAAGAAGAGGAAGAAGAAGAAGAAGAAGCAGAGGAAGAAGAAGAAGAAGAAGAAGAAGAAGAAGAAGAAGAAGAAGAAGAAGAAGAAGAAGAAGAAGAAGAAGAAGAAGAAGAAGATGACGAATTCTTGCATGTTGAATAGAACCATTATTAAGTGTAAAACCTGGACATTTAGTAAAGAAGCAAATTAACTTCCTAGAAGCTTTAGAAATATAGTTTTACAGAAGAATATTGAAAATGAATTGGAGAACAAAAATGAGTAATCTCAGCGATTTGAAAGAAGCTAAGATATAAAGACAACTTATCACAAACATCAGAAAGAGGCACTAATAATTATTCTACCCCATTTTTGTACGTTGCATATCTCTCACAGGACGTTGCAGTCAACACCAGCATCTTTCAGCTGCTGTTGATGTACTAGGCAAGACTACGCTCAGTAGTTTGCCATTGATTTCTAAGCGACCGGCTCACATACCCCTGTAAGTTACCTGCGCAGAGCGAACCGCTGCCATTCTCGCGCAGCTG
>JACEFZ010019825.1:0-25181 GCA_014155875.1 Cepaea nemoralis
GGGGCGGGAAAAAGGGTTTTAAAAAAAAAATGGTTGCCTGAAGACAAATCTAATAAAAGGATATTAAAAGTGCAACAATAGTGTATAATGTATAGTGGGTCGCACTTCATAAGGGGCCCACAGACTCACTTGCCATCTGACAAGCTCACACCATTATCAGTCGACCACTACAGGTGCGAGATTCGTCTCATGACTTTCAAATGTCGCCCATAGGAACTAATGGCTTATGCAAGTCAGAAGGAAGTTCTTCAGTGTCCTGGATTATGGTTGGCTATGGTATGTTGACGCTTACATTCTAATTAATCATAATAATGACGGTTATAACGACGTTTCTGTTATTATGATGTTGTTATTTATATTTTGTGGAGGCCTGCAGACTGTGTTATGATTCTGTTCAAATAGTGTGCCATTGTATGTGCACGGGTTGGCGGTGTCTTTGTAGCTGAGCTGCAGAGTACGCTAAGCTTGTCTTATTTAATGAGAGAAGAACGGACGAACTTTATTGTCAAAGTGAGTGTCAGGCAGGCCCTGGCCCGTCTAACATTCTGTCCTACTTATCTCTCTGCTTTCATACATGTTTTTTTCCCATTCAGACATCACTTATGAAACTAATCTTAGGCAACAACGACAACAACGGGCACAATATATGCATTACACATCTTTCGGCCTGCCTAGTTTACTCCAAAGGAAAGGTAACACCAATACATCTGGAACAAGACACGCTGTAGCATCTGATGGATCGGAAAAGCACTATCCACCTTGTCGGATTCTAGACTAGTTACCGACCAAGGCTTAGGGCCCGATCTGCCCTTCCATGACATTTAGTCTAGGATACGGCTTGTACTCTCCCAATCGCTCTCATCAGCCCGAAGCCGTTAACACAATGTGGGGTCACGGATTTGGTGAGCATTTGGCGATAACAAAAAGCAGAGACTTCCGGTTTCAAGATGGCGACGGACGGTCGGGTTGTTTTGTGATCGTTAACTTTTTCGCGTAGGAGATGGATTTATTCATCTCTTGCGTGTAATTTGTGTGGCAGGATGTAAAATCAGGAGTTTCTACTCAAGATCTGCGCGGATGCTACGGAATCTCGTGCATCGAGCGAAGCAATCCTTGAGTGAATTTTTGGCAGCGTGTGTGGTTTCTGTGTTTTCGGTTTTTCAACATGGCGGAACAACGTGTGTTCTCCTAGCGGCCAGCAGTCAACCTTACGAGGCGGCGTGGACGCCGCGCAAGCAGAAAGAAGCAAGGTAAGCGTGGTGGTTTAAGACGTTTTAGACTCAAGTGTCACCGTCTAGGACTTAGGAATATCCGTATTCTGCATTGGAACTGCGCCAGCGTATAACAACGGGGCTCTAGTTTAGAAACCCTTGTTTACAGGAACGATATTGTAGCACTCCAGGAGACGAGACTGGGCGTCAGCTACTCCGAATTGCCGGCTTCAAATGTTTCTACAACAGACGACATCTGGGAATGGCGATTCTCGTACGCGACAGGGTGGTGGCGTCAGAGCTAGACATGTCCAGTTGGGACAGTGACGATATACAAATACAGGCGTTGAGAGTTCATTCCAGTATACCATTCGTGTTGGATAATGTTTATGCCCGCAATGCGAGTATGGACGCCCAGAAGTGGCAGTGCTTAAGTGGCATATTAGGTCACGAGAGAAATGTTATTTTCTGTGGCGACTTCAACGCTAAAGGCAGATCATGGGGAAATACTTCCTCCAATACACAGGGGGGGGGGGGGGGGGGGGGAGCTCGAGACTGCACTTGAAACCATTGACCTTGTTTGTATCAACAGTGGCCGTGTCACCAGGACAGCAAGCCGTCCAGGCGACAGTGCTATTGACCTGGCTCTGGTTTCACCTTCACTCACTACAGTGTGTAGATGGGGTATCCTAGGACACCACGGTAGCGACCACCACCCTTGCAGCATATTGGTGGAGAAAGGCAGAACCAGGCAGCACAAGCTAAAGGTAAAGACTTTCCAGTATGACAGTACAGGGCAAGATGTGGTGAGTAAAATAAGACATGACAAGCGCAGAAAGCTTCAGGGCAGGAAAAAAATGCTGGGAGCAGCCACCTTGGTGGAATTTCGAGGTGGAGAAGGCTTGGGTGGATAAGCGTAGTGCTGTAAGGAGATGGCAAAATGCCAAGAAGAACAGAGCTGGTCATCCTAGTCCCTGCATGCACTTAGAAAGAGAGACGCACACAAAAGTAAGCTATTTAAAAAAACTGGTCATGGTGGTTAAAAGCGAAAAATGGGCAGAGGTGTGTCAAAGAGTAAGCACAGACAAGCCACTGAAATTGTTCTGGCGACTACATAAAAGCATGAGTGGTGTAATCAAGAATAAGAGCATTTCTGACTTCCAAGGTGCTGACCTCATCTGGCAGAGGACTGACGAGAACAAGGGCAAAGACCCCTTTGAACGCTATCTATAGCAGAGCAACCAGACAGACATGGGAGGCCGAAATCTGGCTAAGGAGGTCACCTCAGACAGGTGTAAGGCCCAGAACACTTCGGATGAAGCCACAGTGACAGTGAAAGAAATCGAGGCTGTACTTCGACGATCAAATAACAGCTCTCCATGGCCTGATGGCATAAGAAACGACGACATAAATAGGTGTACCGACAACGAGCTAGAGAAACTAGCAGACATGTACAACAACAGTATATAGGGTGCTAGCATCAAGAAGGCGTGGTTACACATTTATCTGATTCCATTGCCGAAACCTGACAAAGACCACACAAAAATTCAGGGATATCGAATTATAACCATGCAGAATACAATAGGCAAGCTGCTGGAGAAGGTAATTGCCAGGAAAATATCAAGCCAGCTAGAGAGGCAAGGTGTTTTCCCACCTACCCTGGGTGGGTACGGTCCAAAAAGAGAAACCTGGACCAATGCAGCAGTCTTTGCCCATGATGTTTATGAAAGTTTCCACTCATGCATTGAAACTTTTGCTGCAGCGATTGATCTTGAGGACGCATACAACAGAGTACCATTGGATTTTTTAATGCTTCAGCTTCTTGAACTAAAAGTAAGTCCATTCCTCCTTAGTTGGATCGCTGCAGCCCTCTTCCAACGGAAAGTAGTTTTTAGATGTGGCAGTTGGACTTCGGAACCAACAACAATATATCCTGGCCTACCACAGGGATCACCATTATCTCCGGTACTGTTCATAGCCTACACAGTGAGAATCACCAGTGAGCAGATCACAGGACCTGGCATGACATTGTCATATGCCGATGATGTTTTAGTGTATCGTCAGGGTAAAGAATAGAGAGCAGGTTGCTGTGGAACTACAAACCGAACTCAATCGCATAAGTACTTGGTGTGATGAAGCTGGGGCAATGGTCAACCCAACAAAGGCAACAGTGACTTGGTTCTCGTTGAATAATCATATTGTCAACACTCCAACACCAACTGTAATGCTGTGTTCAGAGACGGTGGAAAGAACGCAGGCAATGAATTACCTGGGGATACGGTTTGATCGAAGCCTTGCTTATAATGAGCACATAGACCAGGTGATAACAAAGGCCAAGCGGGGTTTGGCTGCGATGCGGGTGATGGCGGCAGCAAACTGTGAGCAGCGCCATCTATGTCTTCTGTACGAGGGGCTGGTCATGTCTGTTTTGGAGTATGCAATGGCAATCCTGACTCTCAGCCGTAAGCAGATAGAAAGGATGGAAAGGATACAGAATGAAGCTATGCGCATTATTCTTGGATGTACAAGAGATACAGCATGCAGGGCGATGCGCTACCTTCTTGATTTTCCAACCATTGAAGAGAGAATACAAGTTTGCAGAGCACGCGCCTACCTCAGAGTTAACGCAAACACACAACATCCACTGCATAGTGACATTATGAAGGTGAAGGGCAGCAGGTTAAAAAGAGGACGGTCGTGGATGGGTCAAGCCGAAGACATTCTTCAACAGGTGTGTTCACTTGAGGACTTAGAACCTGGCGAGGAGTGGGTGCAAGTGCCAACAGATTTCTGCACATCCTTTTCAGTTTGCATCCAACTAGATAGAAAATGCAGACAAGAAAATCCGGCTGCTGTGGAGGCTGAAGTACAAGCGTTGATTTTCGAGAATTCGCTAGACGGTGACGCGGTCATCTACACAGATGGGTCGGTCGTCCGACATGTGAGAAGCTCATGGGCCTTTACAGCTCGGGCCGGAGGGAGAATTGTGAAGGAGGACTCTGGTGCTTTCACTGAAACCACAAGTAGCCTGTCTATGGAAGTCATGGCAGTAAGTAAAGCAATAACATGGCTCGAGACACAGACATCCATAGGGCATGTTTCCTTAGCGAACATGATCAAGAGGATAGAGTAGGGGTCGATCCGAAGAGAATGGTTGCTGCCTCTGGAGCGGTCTCGGCTGGCAAAGATTAGTTTCATCTTCGTGCCAGGGCATGCGGGAGTACAAGGAAATGAGCGGGCTGACAAGCTCGCAGGTGAGGCTACTATGGAGGGCGGATGCGCCATGGACCAGGCTGACATTCTGAATGCTCTACGAGAAGCAAGACTTTTGCGTGAACCAAGTGATGACTGTGTATCTACAACCATGGCCAGACTGCGAGAACAGCAAAATAAAAGAGGGGTGGCCAAACAAGAACACTACGCAGGAAGCCAAAGAAGATTGATAAACCAACACAGAACAGGCGTCGTTAGCCGCTACACGCTGCGGGATTTGCTGAGGAGGGGATCCGAGCACTTATGGATTGAATGGTTCGATGTGCAATGAAGATGATCTGTCGACCAACTAACTAACTAAAAAGCAGGTAGTACAGTCTACTATCATATGGTAGTATGTACGGTAGCATACATATGTATTAGATTGTAATTAGTAACGGACAATATGACAGTCTAGTAGAAAAGAAATGGCCTTTAGAGTTTAGTAATATGCAAATAACTCCACCGCAGATGCGGGCGTGGGAAGGGCCCAGGTGTTTGACGCATTTAGTCAAGATTAAATGGATACGAGTCAAAGCCACAAAAGATCATTTAATCATTTGCTCGACCTTTCTTCAAATACCACAAAACATGAAATCAATAGGGTTGTCGAGGTGATCAAGATGTAGTATGTTGAATCTATTTACTCCCTCTCGACTTGTGAGGTTAGCGATAAAGAGGCAAATGAAACAACTTACCCTGAAGAGGTTAAGAATGCCCTGGCTATACACGGCCCATTGGATGAATGGACATGACACTGTCGATAGTGGACGTTCGATCGAAATGACTTCTTTGGCTAACACTAACTGACCGGATATGAGTAGTTGTAAGCGTGATCGGAATAATCAAGATACGCAGTAATGAAAACCAGCGTCTGGTTCAATTCTGCATTTGTGTTTGTTGTAATAGATGTTTCAATTATTTGTTTTTGGTGTGGAGTAGCACAGCAGCCTTCAGACATGGCTTCCATGTATTGCATGTTCTGTGAACCACGAGCATATTTTTTAATTGTCAATCCACCCAGTGTGTGAATGTGTGTGTGTCTATGTGTGTGTGTGTGTGTGTGTGTGTGTGTGTGTGTGTGTGTGTGTGCTGTGCGTGTGTGAGTATCTTATGTGTGTGTATGTGTGACAACGACTTAAGACTTCACAGTCTCACCTTGCACGGAGATATGCGTTCGTATCTCTTTTGTTTGTAGTTTGTCAAGAATTTCTTCTTGGTAGGTCTATAGTAATTCATACCGAAGTAGCGTTTAAATGGGGCTCAGATCCGCCCCCCCCCCCCCAAATTAGCCACCAGACTAGCCGTCGAAACTGCAAGCCAATCCATTGTCTACGTGTGTGTCAAATAGCGTGCGAGCGTGTGTGTATTACAAATCAAAGAGGTCTCATAAGCCGCCGCAGTAGAGTGTTAGCGCCGTTGGTTACCAAGCTAGTGGTGTGGGTTCACTCCCCTGTGTTGGCAGAATACATCCCCAACCCCCAACCCCCTCCCCCTCCCCAGGGCTCTGGGATGAATTGTATAATAACGTAACCCTCAATGAATAAGATGAAGGTGCTATATCTCCCACTGCTCCCAAAGTAGGTCTTCAGGTAGCTAGCCGTCTGGGATAACTGCTACAGCAGTGGTAATCCCATATGACTGGTGCTCACTTGAAAGATTCGTGTGCAAATGTAAATCACAAACTATAAAGTACATTAGAAGATGGCCCTTTTGACACAGCTTCAGGCGCACTGGGCACTTGTCGCTAGAACCATATTTTGTAGACCAATCAATGCTCGGTGGGCGCTGTGGTCATTAGCAGGCCGACCGCCTTTACTTCCCAACACATTTCCTAGTCGCCATGTTAGTCTGGGCTGATCTGGCATACGATTTATTGTATTACATTTTCATGTTCATGTTTCTCATAACATGCCCAAACTTCTTGGCTGTCTACCTCACATGTCTCTGAGTCATGTACGACTTTCATCTCTTTCCTTCATAGTTAGTTCATTCTTTTTCGTGTTTATTGTTCTGTCCAATTGTCTTTATGAACAACATGGCTGCTGTTATTAGATGTTTCTTAGCGTCCCTGTTTATTTCTAAGCTTCATACACAGTCAACAGTTAAAGTTAGTTGTATATCCTTTACTGGATATAGCAATCAACACCACTTTGTGGCTGCTTGTGATTTCTTGGCAAGTTTACGTTTCAGAAGGTTACCATGCAGCATGGCCTGTTCGGGACAAGAACACCGACTTCAATGGGGCATTTAGCGACCGTGTGAGATGGCGAACTATGACCGCCCACACATTTCAGCGTGACACTTGATGATGATGAGCTTGTCATTGCTTTCTGAACGAGACGCACTCATACCATTTTATGAAAACCAACGCAATGTCGTCTGCTGCCAAATCACCAGCTATATTTCGAAAGCGGTATTATGAATTGCGTCCATGTCCTCCTTCGCCACACAGCCCAAAGACAACAGTAGAAAGGCTAAATCAATTATCTAAGAAGAATCGCGCAAATCACAACTGTCACGATTCGCAGGAATACATTCATTCATTTATTCATTCAGTAGCATGTCCTTTGCAGAACCTCGCTCCCATAACAACCTTCCGGAAAACCTCTCGATCATAAGCAAGATGTCCCGCGTCCGATACACCCATCTGGAGATCATCCGCCACATTCTGCACCCATCTTCTCTTTGGCCTTCCTCTTCCTCTCTTCCCAGGCATATACCCCTCCGTCATTGTTTTCTCCAAACTTTCGTGACGTTTCAAGTGACTAAAATATTCCAATTTTCTTTGTTTTATCGTTTTTAATAGCCAGCCTTCTTCAATATTCAACTCTTGAAGTATTGATGCATTTGTTCTTTTCTTTACCCAAGATATTCTTAGAACTCGTCTATAACATTTATATTCAAAGGCATTTATGCGCCGCACAGCTTGTTTAGCAAGTATCCAGGTCTCACAGGCGTATGTTGCAATGGGAAAGATGCATGCTCTTAAAAATCTAATTTTTGTAGTTCTGTCTGTCCCATTCCATAATTTATTCAGTTGTTTTAGTCTTTTAAGAGCAATTGATAGTCGTTGTTTAAGTTCTTTCATTGTGTCACCGTTGTTGGTAATCAATGACCCAAGACATTCAAAATTTTCCACCACCTCCAATTTTTCCTCATTAACATATATTTCTTTCTATTGAGGCTATTAGGTTTTCTATACCAGTCTGTGTTGTGGATAGCAATACTGTATCATCAGCATACCGAATCTCTGGTATGTCAAGACCATCGATATTTAGGGCATCATATAGCTCCCTATTTGTTTCATCTCTTACATTTCTGATTATATTTCTGGCGTACAGGTTAAACAAATAGGGGGACAGCACACATCCTTGACGGACTCCTTGCTTGATGTCAAACCAATCTGATCTCTCACCATCTATTCTAACCGCTGCTTGTTGGTCTAGATATAGCATTCTTATGAGTTGTATTACATGTGGTGGAAAGCCCATATTCCTCATGATTTCCCAAAGTTTCTGATGTTGTACACAGTCAAATGCCTTTGCATAATCCACAAAACATGAGAATAGGTTTACATTAAATTCTCTGCACTTCTCTATTATTAAACGCATATTGAGAATGTGATCTCTTGTTCCTCTTCCTTGTCTAAATCCAGCTTGAACCTCGTTAATTTCTTCTTCCATTTTCCTACGAAGTCTTCCCATTATGATTTTTTAGTAGAGTTTTACTTGCATAACTGATCAGGGCAACAGTTCTATAGTTGGTGCATAATTTCAGGTTGCCGTTTTTTGGTATTGGAATGAAGATAGTTATCTTCCAATCTTTTGGCCATATACCATATTTCCATATCTTTTTTACATAATGCGTGATAGATTTGCATGCTTTCTTTTCCTCCCGCTTTAATTAGCTCAGCTGGTATATCATCACATCCAGGTGATTTACCATTCTTCAGGTTCTTTATTGCCCGTGCAATTTCATCTAATGAGGATTCAGGTTCTGCCTCTGCTGTCGTTGGCTCATGTATGTCATTCACATCCTCACGGTCACTCATATCATACATTCCACTGCAATATTCCGGCCATCTTTCTAGAATTTGTCTAGATTCTGTTAAGGTATTTCCCATCTTGTCACAGATAACATTCAATTGAGGTTGAACATTTCTTGTCAATAACTTCATTTCTTTGAACATTTCGTAATCTCTTCCAGTCTTATGATATTGTTCTATTCTGGTACAGCAATCTTGTATGTATTGATTTTTGTCGCAGGAATACACATAACTAAAAATACTCGAAGGTCGACATATTCTAGAGCCACAACTGTGCACGCACCGCCTCTTTGGAAGTCCAGCACTGGATAATATTAGAATGTGAATAATTAAGATATAAATAAAAGTTTGCATAATTTATGTTCTGGCATATGTCACTTCATCTTTTCAAGTGCATACTACAGTAGTCATACAACATAAACGAAAGCATAAAGACAAATCCTTTAAACTGAAGTGCACAACACACATATTGCAACATTAAATTAAATTGTCTTCTACGATAACTTTAAACTGAATATCATATCTTTTTGTTCACATAACATGGTTTGGTTATATGAAAAGCAACTGCCACATATAGTCGTCACATTCCTTCATTGTGTGTGTTAAGATGTCTAGGCAATGAACATTGCAATCAATTGTTGGTTTATTCATTAGTCAATATCCCAAAGTGAAAACATTCATTTGGATATTAGGATTGTTCCGTTTAGTCATGCGCTAATTTAAGCTAGCACCTTATATGGAAGCAAGCAAGAGTTCCCAATCACATGAAACACATCTACAGGTGTTAACAACTAATGCATGTAACATATGACTAGCAGCTCAGACTAATTAACTGATGAAGTGCCATGGGACGATTAACGGTCTTAAGCGACTTCTCAGTATCTGCCAAGGATTTATATATGCTGATATGTTGTCATTGTGTTATAATATTAAACGTCTGCTAACATATTACTGACGGCGAGTCAATAAGTAAATCGCACAGTTTTGTGGGATGGCAGGTAATGTAGTTGGTGATTTTTTACAAGTGTCATTATGTGACAGCAACATCGAACTTTATATTTCCGTTCGTCAGATGGCGCTAGGTGTCTCAAGCGCATGCGCAGCGCATAAGAAAAATACTTACGGAGTGTACAACCAAAGAGCAATGTCACAATCCGAAAACAAGTAGCATGAACATGATATTTAAACTATGTTTGTGGAGTTGTAGTATTTCTAGTTTTAGTAATACTTGCGTTCTATTAATTCACTCGCTTTGAATTCAAGCGTAGTCCATACAATTGTTACTACTTCTAGTAGCACTGGACTGAATTGTGCCTATGGATTACTTTTCCCTGTTACCAGTGTCCCTCGAACCCACTCCGACTTTAGAGGTTCTTTTAATTTACGTCTCAACGTCAATGAAGAGAAGTCGACATTTTAGCCCAACTGTACGGTGTGGGGGTTGAACCCGCTACCTTGGCATCAGCACACCGGAAATTACAAAGTGAATGCTGTTATCCATTCAGTCATGATGGCTTCACATTTACAAATAAAGTGATATTTGTTCCCAGAAAGAGACTTATATCGCCATCAATCTATCTCACATTGACAATTAAGAATAACATCTTTACTCAAAACCAAGACTTTATTAGGACAGACACGGTAGAGAACACTAATTGAATTTAACTTATACAAAGACATTACTGATCTAACACTTGGATGCCATCAACCTGGCGATAATAAACAATTTGTCAACACAACATTAAGTGACTGGCATTGTTTTCCTGTGGTAAGGAAATCAAATTCGCTTTCCTGTTAGATCGATTGTGTTCGTTTCATAAGCTACATTTAAAGCTCCAATGTTGGCTCGCTTAGCCAAGTGAGGTGTTGGATTGATTACATCAAGTTCAGTGTTTTGGCACAATTGTTAACGACGTACGTACCAAAGATCGGTGAGTAGAGTCGTGAGAATTAAAGGCGTATTTAGCAAATGTCGGTTAGTAGAATTGTGAAACTAGTGACGCGAAGAACGAACGCTTAATATACGTATAGAATCACAGAATAAAATACATGCTGAAACGAAAATAGAGCCGGAAACATACAGAACCAAATACACGCAGAACAATACGCAGAACAACATACAGATTAGCACAACAAGGTGCAACACATACACAGCTTTACATTATATAAACCCAGTTTCCCAGAAAATACAAATACATAGTTAGTTGCATATCCTTTTACAGGAAGTCGCAGTCAACATCAGCATTTCTTCGCTGTTTGTGATTACTTGGCAAATATATATTTATTAAATGTTTGTTACTATTTTCTGAAAGGCCGATACTCATACCATTGTTTGAAAACTAGCCCAAGATGGTCTGCTGCCAAATCGCCCGCAGATGTCTTTCGAACGCGGTATGAGGGATTGCGAATTAAGTTCGTAGAGACTTTGCCACAGCGCCGACACAAATATTGCATTTCCTTTTTGTAGGAGGCCCCGATCAACAACACATGGTTAATTTTCTAAGCAATTATACGTTCCGTAGTTTGCCACTGCTTTCTGAACAAGAGCTCAACGTTGAAGTGAAACTTATTGCCAGTGTAGGTGATCGGCCTCGGTAACGCACCAGGTAGGACGTCAGTCTCATAGTCACATATGCATACAAAAAAACGATTCCACAACATAGATCATGTCTTTTTTATCCAACTTCAACCCCCGGTGAAATTGCTTGTTTGCTTGCTTGTGTTCGGGGGTTTGAGCTCCAACCGAGGTCCTTAGGCCCGGATGAAGGCACTGTTGCCCAAACTCAGGTGATGCATAAGGCCCTAGGTTTGGTGAGTATCCGTTGTCCCAGGCGGCTTATTAGGGGGTGCAGACTGGTGGTCCCGCCGACAAGCTCCTCTCCGACTCGGAGGAATGGGCGTCCTATTGATTTTTTTTAGCCGGGGACCCCGAAGGGCCTTTGCCCAGGCCGCTCAAACGAGGAGAGTCAATGGGTTTTGGCCATATAAAAACCCGGCCCGGTCCTTGGAAAAACCCTGCGCCCAATACCCCCGTGTAATGAAATGGATGGGGTTCTTGAGTACGTTTTAAACTTAAAAATAAATAAATAATAATAGAACCACATACACAAAACATTATCACATATAGCAACACATAGAATCATCATCATCATCATGTGCGGTGCCGGTAAGCGTTGGCGGTCATGTTTCGCCATCTCACCGGATACCAAGAGTCGTGGATCAGCTCAGTGTTCTTATCTCGTCCATGACACATGGTCAAGCCATCCAGGTATTTACTTCTCTGTCTTACTCTTGTTCGTTTCCTCTCAATCTTGCCAGTTGTCACCAAGTACTCCAATTTATTTATTCTCACAGCGAGACCAAGCAAGTTTGATTGTCTACGTCTAATTTATCTAATCAATTTACGATTTACATTTTTTTTCTTGTAGGACTTAGTCATTTTTCTTTCTGTCTGTCCATGGTATTCTTTGATTTTCCTCAGAAATCACATTTTCACAGTCATCAGATGTTTTTCAGCCAGCTCGCTCATTGCCAACGCTTCACATCCATACAAAAGTACAGGTTCTAAGTATGGCATCAACACTATTTTTCTCGTTCCAAATGGCATCTTTGTATTGGTCAGTATGTTTTCCATCATGCAAAAGGCTACCTACACCATGGCGATACTTGTTCTAATCTCTACAAAACATCTCTCATCAGTTGTTATGACTGTTCCGAGATAACTGTACCGCATAGAATAAATTACCAATAGAATCACACTCATAACTACATCCTGATAGGTTCACAAGTACACCCAGCCATCTACTCAAAGACATTTACCGTTGGAACCTTATATACATAGGACTACACTCACACAAACACACACACACACACACACACACACACAAATGTACAGAAGCATATTCACTTCCACCTACTGGAGTATTCATATATTCACCATCTACACATAGAAAACAAAATACACACAGAACAACATACACATACAACCATATACACAAAGAATTAAGTGCAGATAGAACCACATACATATAGAACCACATGAACATAGAACAAGATACACAGAAAACATTATACACATGGAATAACATACATATAGAAGCACGTATACATACAACTATATACCCATAGAATGTCATACAAAGAATAATATACATACAGAACCACATCCACATTGAACCTTATAAATATATACCCGGTACTTAGATAACTGGATGCCCATAGAACTAAATGCTCAGCCACCTACTGGTATATTCATATACAACCATACACACTTAGAACAACATACACATAGGACCAACTACACATACAACCATACGTATATATATATATATACACACACACAATACGCATATAATTATACATATATGGGACCACATACACAGCCACCTACTTGTATATTCACATGTTTTTTCACCACATACATCATCATCATTGGCACCTTGCTATCTTGACAGACGATAGTTTGTGCTTCAAAAATGCATAATAACTTTTACCTATGGCGGTAGCGCATGTGACTGATAAGGCCAATTTGCGCTGTAAATGTCCGTTCACAGTGGGTGCATGTGAACACGTGGTCATTTCCACCATCATACACCATTTTACGTCTCACACGCTCGGTGTGTGACTTATCTGCAATAATTTTCTCCTTTGTCTTTATTCCATTTCTGATGTTTGCCCTCCATGCAACACGTTCAGCGGCGACTTGCTCCCAAATGTGCATTATCAATGCCTGTATCAATCATGTCCCGCTTACACACACCTTTGTACCGTAGTAGAGGCTGACCCTGAGATCTCTTTCCCATCTGTAATTCACCAAAAAAGATGTCCTTTTGTATTCTACCATCATCCATCCTCCTAAGATGTCCTATTCATCTAAGTCTACGAATACTGAACATGGAATAAACCGTCACACAACCTGATCTTTCCAATACTTCAGTATTTGTGATTTTGTCTTGCCACTTAATGCCAAGTATTCTTCGCAGACACCACATATGAAAGCAGTTTAAACGTTTCTCTTGGTGTGAGTAAGTTGTCCAGGTTTCACTGCCATAAAGAAGAGTACTAAGGACATAGGCTTGATAGACAAGGACATTTGTTTTGGCACTAAGCTTCCTGTTCTCCCAAACTCTTTTTCTTTGCCTGTTCATTGTTGTTGCTGCCTTACCAATCCGGATGTTGATTTCCTGATCGAGGGATAATTTGCTATTTACCACTGATCCTAGATATGTAAAATGGTCTACCATCTCTAGTTCGGCGTCGTCAATAAAGATTGATGGTACACATAGAACCACATACACATCGAACCACATACACATACAGCCACATGCACATACATACACATAGCACTCCATTCACAGCCACCTTCTGGCAAATTCACAGGATCACAAACTCACACAGAAGCAGTTCACACACAACATTAACCCCAAGATTAATCACACATGTCCACAATTTTTTTTTTTCATCAAACAATCTCAGATTCCCTGTCCAACTACAGCGGAAGCGACAACTACGCCGACACTGATGAATGTCTTGTCAACCACGTAGTGTCATTGCTCTCAACGATCCCAATCGAGAACTTAAAACAGATGCAATTAACGGGCAGACAAACGGACAAATAGCACAAGAGGAAATGCATAATGCTGAAAATGCATGCGTAAAATTAAAATTGTGAACTAAACACTGCAATAAAGATGCTGTAGTCATTAGTGCATTGGTTTCAATCCTCAGTTGGCGGTTTTCTTGTTGCTTTTAGTGCACCTCTGTGGTTAGTACATCATCGTCGTCATCATCATTGTCATCACCAAGCAGCAGGTCATTGTATAACGACTACGCTTGAGTTCAAAGCGAGCTAACGCAGAAAACAAAAATCACGGTCCGAAAGAACACATAATCTACGAGCGGGCTTCATATGAAAACCTAAAAATGTGATAGAAATTACAATAACCATGGCATTGTCTTGAAACATGTCAATATTGATGTTAAGGATATCAAGAGTGTTAAGCACGTGACATCACCGTGCAGACAGACGTGATGACGTCAGAAGGACAGCTTAAAGATGGAAACGCCTCCCTTTTGACATGCACCAAAAGGTGACTACATCAAAAAATAATACATTTGTTCAGTACATTTTCAGAATATATTCACAAAACAACAACAACAACAACAACAACAACAATAACAACAACAACAACAACAACAACAACAATACAACAACAACAACAACAACAACACCAAGAAAACATTTAAAGTATTCATCATTTGTAGCACCTGCCAAGCACGTACCTATCTCAGAGTCAACGCAAACACACAACATCCACTGCACAGTGAGATTAAGAAGGTAAAGGGCAGCAAGTTAAAAAGAGGAAAGTCATGGCTGGGTCAGGAAGGAGGAAGGAAGATGAGGAGGAGGGGGAAGAAGAAGAAGAAGAAGAAGAAGAAGAAGAAGAAGAAGAAGAAGAAGAAGAAGAAGAAGAAGAAGAAGAAGAAGAAGAAGAAGAAGAAGAAGAAGAAGAAGAAGAAGAAGAAGAAGAAGAAGCAGAAGAAGAAGAAGAAGAAGAAGAAGAAGAAGAAGAAGAAGAAGAAGAAGAAGAAGAAGAAGAAGAAGAAGAAGCAGAAGAAGAAGAAGAAGAAGAAGAAGAAGAAGAAGAAGAAGAAGAAGAAGAAGAAGAAGAAGAAGAAGAAGAAGAAGAAGAAGAAGAAGAAGAAGAAGAAGAAGAAGCCGCCGCCGCCGCCATTGGGTGAAACCAGAGCCATACAACTGAGGATGTAGATCAATAAAATAAAGTCGCCTGAGAAATACTGACCCGCGTTGTCAAAGAAACCAGTGGGCTAAAATTATAGCCAACGTATGCCACACATGAGTTCAGTGACCTCAACTGTATGGTGTTTGATTATTATATACTTTCCACTCATATTCTTTTAACCTCTGATCGCGCGGCAAGGAAGGGGGTAGTGGGAGGGGTGGGTGGGGAGGAGGTGGATATGGGGGGAGTGTGGCAAACAAAGAAGGAAGGGAGAGGGGTGTTTCACACAGCGCTTTAGGTGCTACTAATCGATACTCAATAAAATAATTGTGGCTTTTGGTGTTGTTTCTTCTTCTTCTTCTTCTTCTTCTTCTTCTTCTTCTTCTTCTTCTTCTTCTTCTTCTTCTTCTTCTTCTTCTTCTTCTCCTTCTTCTTCTTCTTCTTTATCTCACAATGGGGCCTACTCTCTCAACAAGCTCATCCCAATGCTAGCGTCGGTGTCCTACCTCTTGGGTCGCTGGGTTGTATTTAGTGCCCTCCATGATCTGTACTCTGCTGATTGCTTCATGCTATTTTAGTCGTGTATTCTCCTCATGCACCAAGTCCTACGTGCCATGAAGTTGACTCTCTGGCCCGACTACTCGATTTGAGGGCAAGGACATTAGCTCTATTGAAGTCGATGCAAAGCTTGCGGTTTGTTAATACTCTGGAAGACAACGGGATTGAACTCCTGAGTCCAAGCTTTAGCATTCATCATTTGCCAGTGTGAACGAATGAATGAACTTTATTTTCAAAGGGTCATAATTTAGGCACGCAGAGAAGTCGTACATTCATGCTTTCCAACCACTCATCTTTTGTATGTTAGTATGTTATCATACCCCCCCCCCCCCCCACACATATATATATATATATATATATATATATATATATATATATATATATATATATATATATATATATATATATATATATATATATACGCACACATTGTATGCATAAACACATACATAATACACATAATGCACACATACGATCATGCATTCGCGACGATGTTTGAGTCACGGGATGTTGTTTATACTATACTGATAGATTAAATCATGATTGTGATATGCATCTTTGACGCACTCGTAATGCTACTTTGCTGCTGCCGTATTTCTCCCATTATGTTATGTACCTATTTTCTTTAGTATATACATTAAATATTTATATAAGGGACGCCTGCTATTCACTCGTACACACCAAATTTATGTAAGCAAAAGAATATATTTAGTTTAGTTTAGTCGACGGATCAACATCACGGCACACGGGCGTAACCCGTAAGTGCTCCGTTCTACTCCCAACTCAAACCTGAGTCCGGAGAATCTCAACTCCGTGCACGAAATCCGTAGCACCGTTGATTTATTACGCGCGCAACAATACACACGGGCGTCCGACCTCATTACCTAGAGACTAGGGGAAATGTTGTTACTAGAAGTCCACGTGAAAACATCCCAGCCTCACCGGGACTTGACCTCGGGACCTCCAGCACTCGAGGCGGACACCATACCTCGAGACAACTCAGCCCCTTCCCCCTTAAAAAATATGTATATCGTAGTATCGTCAAAACTACCGCTGTGACATTGAAACAGGTAGTAACATGCTTTGTTTATTTCGATCTAAATTATTCATCACACTACATCATCATCTGTTGATGTTATTTTTAAGTAACATGCATCAAACGAGATCTTAAACGACATCAGTTCTGTGTTTCATAAAACGCGCTACATGCGTTCTTATATTCAATGCAGTAATCCGGAAATTAGTCTTCCCCTATGTTATCATTCTTTCTACAACAACGCTAAATATGACCGTTCCCTTCAGCTTATCCTTTCTCATTGGGATCCACAAGATGTAGCGCCTCAATTTCCTTGTATGTACTCTCTTAATTATCTGTAATAGTATGTTTATGTATGCTATTCTTATGTTTAATAGTTTGTTTATGTACAGTATCCTTATCTTTACTGGTATGTTTAAGTATAGTATCCTAATCATTAATGGTATGTTTAGATACATTCAATCAATCAATCATGTGCCATCCTGGAAAGCTTGGGCGGGCATAACTCACAATTTCACTCGATCACCAGAGTCGTGGATCAGCTCAGTGTTCCTGTCTCAACCATGCCATGTGGCCAAGCCATCCAGGTATTTACTTCTAGGTCTTCCTCTTAGTCTGTTCCCTTCGATCTTACCAGTTGTCACCAAGTTCTCCAATTCATTTCTTCTCATAACATGTCCAAATAATTTGACTGTCTACGTCTAATTTCTCTAATCAATTTACGATTTTCATTTGTCTCCTGTAGTACTTGGTCAATGGTTTTTCTGTCTGTCCATGGTATTCTTTGCATTTTCCTCAGAAACCACATTTCTGCAGCCATCAGATGTTTTTCAGCTTGACTGCTCATTGTACAAGTTTCATATCCATACAAAAGAACAGGCTCTATGTAGCACCTCAACACTCTTTTTCTCGTTTCAATTGACATACTTTTTATTGGTCTGTATGTTTTTCATCTTGGTAAAGGCTACTTTCGCGATGGCGATTCTTGTTCTAATCTCTACAAGGCATCTCCCATCAGATGTTATGACTGTTCCGAGATAATTGTATCGATTCACTTGTTGAAGAATATTCCCATGTACTTGAATATGACATTGTGATATTTCGTTCTTCCTAGTGACGACCATAATCTGTGTCTTTTTACAATTGAATTCTAATCCCAGTTGTTCACTATGTGCAACAACCGCGTCTACTAATTGTGCAGATCCTGCTCATTGTCTGCAATCAATACTGTATCATCTGCATATCTAATGTTATTGATGTTACGTCCTCCAATGCTGATTCCATTTATATCTTCTACATTTCTGAAACTATTTTCACTGTATAGAGAAAAAAGGTCTGGAGACATTACACATCCCTGCCTAACACCTCTCTTAATAGGTTGATATTGCCCCACTTCATTATTAATCCTAATGGCAGCTTGTTGTTTCCAATATGTGTTTTTTTTATAAAGTCTAATGTCTTTCCCATCAATTTGTAGATCTGCAAGCATATCTACCATGTTGACATGTCTTACTCTATCAAAAGCCTTTGTGTAGTCAATAAAGCAAGGATGAATATCCTTGTTTACTTCTATAGCACATTCAATAACTGTTCGCAGCATATACACAGCATTTACTGTACCCTAGTAGTGGGTTAGCGGGTAACTAAGTCGCATTTCAGGAGTACTCCTTAGGATTGACCTAGTAAAATCCTTATATAAAAAGTATAGCTCCTGCGCCGTGACGTAAAAAATCGACTCCTCCGGGGCAAGGGATATAACTTACGAATACATAATTGAATGATTTTTTTGCGTTATTACCTCCCCTTTTTTGGGTTGAGAATGTTATTTATTTATTTATTAATTTTAATGTAATGATTACTGTTAATTATTGTTTTAGTGGGCGGGGCTTAAAAACTAACAGCATATGATTGATGGTGTGTTAGGGTTACAATGCTCTTCCTCCTCAGTTTCTTCCCCCTTTATTTTTCTCGTCTTTTTTATCTATATAGGGCCGGGCGTAACACTATCAACATTACATTGATGCTGTGTAAGGGTTAGGGGTACAGTGCATCTCCGCGGGATCGTCTTGGGTGCTGGTGAACGTAGGGTGGGGACGCAGGTGTGGGATGCGAAGGGGGCGGCGCATGGGGTGGGGCGAGGGGGTTCGAACCCACGAGCCGCGCCGAGTGTCATAGGAAAACCGTGATAAGTAAATGGTAGGTAGGGTTGGTATATGGTATGTAGACAGTCGTAACGGTTTATTCACTATCATCATACGAGTTACAAATGAAAACCTTAAAAAGTAAAGATGGTCGGTTATACTGGGTGTAGTGGGTATGGCTTAGTGAAATTCGTTGGTAAGGGATGGATAGCGGTTAGTAGTGATATGTAGAGGGTTGTAAGGGTTTAACACTATCATCAACGGGTTACAAATGAAAATCTTAAAAAGTAAGATGGCCGATAGTATTGAATGTAAGTGAGTATGGATTAGTGAAATTCGTTGTAAGAGGTGAGTGAGTGGTGGAGGGCTAGATAAGTACTTCTGAGCATTGTTATGGGGTAGACGAGTGGCGGGGTTGCTAGATAAATACTCCGACAGCCATTTTAGAACAACCGAGGTTAAGGCTCATAGTAAAAACTGAAGCATGAACTCATAGTCGACTGACTTGAAGGTGAGCTCCTGGGTGACTCAGCGCAAGGCGATGTCGGCGGTGAACATGATTGAACGTATTCAGCCATGTTTTGGGGGAAAACATGAATGACTCATCGTGACCTAACCACTTTATACATGCCCAGACATGTTTTTGGGGTGGGACTGTAAACACTCTAAATCAAAGCATGGTAAGACCACGGTATAACGATACAAACCGCTGACTATACATGTTTTAATGAGAATATCTAGGTGTTTTACTGTATAAGTCTAACCGGATTGCACTGGTTATTGTATAGTTTGACTCAGCGTCATTATAAAGGAGCTCAAAGGTCGGCTAAGGACACTGTGTTTGCAACAAGGGCTATCGAAAATACCTCACTAAAGAAACAGCTGTGGTAAGTAGAGTGTGATATACAGAGTCGCTATACGATGTAGTAGTCTCTCAGATCATACCAGCATAGTACAACGGCGATAAATACTAACTAGTAGTCGGCAAACTGACGCTCTTACCACGGAAATTAACGCTATACTAGTGTACTGTGGTGAATACGGGTTTATACAATAATAATATATGTAGATGACTACTGAAAGCACAGGTGACCTACTAATCTATGTGAGTGTCTGTATTCTCGGTCGTCCTTATGCTGTCTATGATGTAGGGTAAGTGATGGTAGATGATGTGGTGCATTCTAACTATGTAATGTATACATATGAACAAGTGTGTTTTTCACTAAAGTATATCACCCATGTTTTTTATGTTTTCCGTTTTTCTGTTCACTTAAAAGTATCCTGATTCTGGTTCGACAGATTTGAACATAAGAGGAGACACATCAACCACGCAGTGTTGGAGCAACGCAATTCTGTCACTCAGAGAGGTATGTGTAGTAGGGGGATCAAGTCATTTACTTGTCTCTCCTATCTCCACTAAGTGTATTGAACAGTGTAAGACGAGGATCTATGGTCACTAATTACGTAGCCAACCACAAGGACGTCATCTTTCTGCGCACTAACTTATGCATATGAAACAGGATGTATCATGTATTCAACTATTCAGTATTTATGGATCATATTTCCGCTCATTAAAGTACACTGGTTCTCCAGAGTGAAAAGGCGCTGACACAAACTGAGCTGTCTGAGTGAAAACCTTGCAGCCACAAGACAACTTAGAGTCATTCTCTGTGGTCACTAATGTATCAATGTAAATCACTAAGATACACGGTCTAAAAATAATGTGTCTCTTCACATTGTGCCAAAGCTACATAAAAATCAAATATGTGGTGTCAAATTCATGTAAAGCTTACAATATGATATCCCTTGTGTAAAAAATCTTTATCGTTTCACCAGAGTGAAAATTTGCTGACATAACCAGGAAAAATCTACCATACAGAGGTACATACAAGAAAAACGAAATCTCTGACAGTCTACCACAAATTATTGGTCTGCATTCACCATTGTTTTTCACTAAAGGAGCAGCACTAAATATTTCACTCCTAGGCATTAGGGGGCGTATTCGCCTTTGCTCATTAGTATAGTACACCTCGATATGCCATATAAATAACACAAAGAACAGCATTACGAAACAGGCCGCTGCTAACACAAGAGGAAAAGCATATAGTCACGGAGAAGACCCATTGTAAGGACGGGATAAACAGAAACAAATAAATATTTTACTACAAGGGACAGCAAAAGATCAAAATATTCCTTTTAATATGTCTTAAAAGTTATGTGATATGAAATAATTTCTGTAGATATACTATAGTCATGATTGTCTTATGGTTGTGAAAAAATGTAAAATATAATGATTTTACCACTTCTTCACAGCTATTTGGAGACCAGTGCTTACAACGACTTGCGAAAACGTGAAAAAACTACAGGAAGCTACACAAAACATATTGTGGTGGATCACTATACCTTAGTCATTGCAGCGACACGAGATTATTGCGCTGTCACTGAATCGTTATCTAATACCACAAGCGACAACTGTGTTGGATAATAGTGTCGTAGTATCACAACTCACACATCGGCTACCGGAACCAACTTATTGCTTTATCACCGTATCATCAAATACTACTACATTTTTCTATCATGATGGCCACCAGTCAGAAAAATAGCTATCTATGTCCCACCTGTGGTAAAAACTTTACAGAAAACCGCAATCTTACACGTCACATTAACACCGTACACAAAACCGCAACTCATACATGCCACCTCTGTGGCAATCTATACAACAGAAAAGACAACCTAAAACACCATATAAAAACACATCATCAGACTTCATCAACAACAACACCCGCATCAAGCACGGACACTACACCATCAACAGCAAACACGGACAATACACCCTCAACAACAAACACGGATACTATACCCTCATCATGCAAAAGAAAAGCATCAGCAGACACACAACCATCAAAAAACCATAAACACGATAACGAGCAAGTGGTAGCAGAGGAAGCCGACGTAGAGATAGATGAGGAAGTAGAGATAGATGAGGAACTAAAGACCTTAGACAAACTTCCCGACGACGACGACATCCAACAGACATATAGAGACAACTGGGCAGCCCTTAGGACACATCAGAACATCAACAAACATATATCGACCTACAACTTTTTTCACCGACCAGACGCAGTACAACCAATAGACTGGACCGAGACATTAAAACCAGTATTTAGTAGTCAGACATGCCGCTTTAAGATAAATTATAGCCATCACATGATTTTAAGACATAAAGAGACGAATGAACTTAGATTTTACCATTCATCGTCAAATAATGCCTGTGCACTCGACGTCCCCTTTTTAGTAAACAACGAGCAAGAATTTGATGACTTTACAGCCATAGTCCAGGACAGTGACATGTTCAATTACGCCCTACACAACAGACCCGACACTAAGTACCTGGTAGAGACAATACCCGCGACTAGTTTCTATGTATATCACATCACTGAACATCCGATAGGTAGCTGAAGCATTTCGTATAATGAAATTATGTTTTGATATCTTTTTCTTGTAAAAAAAAAAAGTACTGTAAATAAACAGGTATTTACTATAAATGTGGGTTGTTTGTTGATTTCCTTTCGTGGTGACAGTGTATATAGTTGCCGTGTGGTGAGAAAATGTTACACATTGAGGACAAAGTCAAGAAATATGTCAATAGCACTAAGGAAAAGGGTAACCAAAATATAAAAAAGGCTGACCAAATTCAGATGTAAGCTTGATATATGTCCTATACCTATCCTATACCTATACTTACCCTATATCTGTATATTATGTGAAACGCGCAATAAAATTAGGATTTATTAGTATTAAATTTTAATTAAATTTTAACTTTTTCATTTCTAATACCGGTTTGTATCTATGTCTCTTAAGAAAGAGCTTGTTGTATAGTTAGGGTTAGGGTTAGGGTTAGGGTTAAATGCTGTATAGTTAGGGTTAGGGTTATTAAGAAAGAGTTTTGTTGTGTTTGATGTATATAATGCTCTATTTTCATTAGGATCTTTCTTATGCGATCATCGTTAGTCACTCTGATAGTCCAAGGAATTAGTCTCAGGAATCCAATCTCTGTTGTTGTTTTCAAGTTCTTTTTATGGGTGCTGGTCGATGACCATATTCGTTGACTAGAACAGTGCCTTGTAGGTTAGGGCGACAGATGATTTATCTCCATTAGACTGGAAAATCTGCCTAGTCAGTAGAAAATTGACTGTTCTTAATCAAAGAGAATGTTAATGTTATTTGGTATGAAACGTTGAAAGTCGGTTAGAAGATGTGGTAGAAGGTATTCAAGGGCTCATTAAGGTAGACGTGGTTTTAAGAAAGGTCGACTTCATAACAGACAGTGTTGGTTGCAGACTTGCCGCTATTGCAGCTGTGAAACGACAAAGTGTGAAAGAGGTAGACATAGTAAGAAATGTTATGTTAGCTAGACTTCGAGAACACCCTTTGTGTTTTTGAAAGATGGAACAATGGAAGGTTAGTTTAGAAGACATTGTGGTATAGAAAGTTGAAGATGTCAACCATGGGAAATGAATCTTTTTTGACGAATACTCAGATGCTATCGAAACTATCCCAGGTGGCGCCACAGATTGCATTGCCATAAATGTTGTTATGACTGTTTCATTAGAGCTCATGCACAACGAAGATTTGGAGTTCTTGGTGCTGTAACATGGAAAAGTTGTCAAGTTATCTATGAAAGACAGAGACACGTTGTGTTAGAAAGGAAAAACCAAGAGTGTGAAGAGATGGGTGATTATTATGTATAAGTGTTTCTTTAGTGGATACTCTAGAATGGTAAGTTGAAGCTTTCGGTAATGTAAAAGAGGGAAAGTGTTGACGTTGATTATTGTGTCTTGTGAAATGTCTGTTCAGATAAAAGTTCAAGACACTTTGATATAACTACAGAAGCAATATTTTTTCCTACTTATTTATAAGTTTACACGAGATATTTATAAGTTTGGTTAAGGTGTTTCATGTTTTGGCCAACATTTTCCCCCATTTGGCTAACACATTTTCTTACTTGGATCAACATATTTCATAGTTTAGCCCATATTTTCCCCTTTGGTTAACAAATTTTCCTACTTTTCATAAGTTTGGTGTAAATTTTTCTTTACTTGGTCAATATTTTTCTCCTTAGGTTAACACATTTTCCTAAGTTTTATATGTTTTGTGTAAATTTTTTCTTCACTTGGGCAATATTTTTCTCATTAGGTTAACACATTTTCCTAATTTTTATAAGAAAGGATGAGATATTTCTTCACTTCACCAATGTTTTTCCCATTAGGTTAACACATTTTTCTCCTTTTCATAAGTATGGTTGAGATATTTCTTCACTTGGTCAACATTTTTCCCCTTTGTTTAACACATTTTCTTATGTTTATAAGTTTGGGCGACATATTTATAAGATTAGTTGAAACATGTCTTTACTTGGACAATATTTTTTCACATTTAGTTAGCAAAATTTCCTACTTTTTATGAGTTTGGTCGAGAAGTTTCTTTACTTGTCAACAGTTTTCACCTTTGGCTAACAAATTTTCATACATTTTAAAAGTTTGCATGCGATATTTCTTTACTTGGCTACTATTTTTCATCTTTGGCTAACAAATGTTCCTACTGTAGTCGACATATTTTCCTACTGTTTGTAAGTTTGGTCGAGATATTTCAAAAATTGGTCAATATTTTTCCTAATTTGGGTACCACATTTTCTTATAACGGTCGACATATTTATAAGTTTGTCCATCGTTTTGCCTATTGTATTATTTCAGTCGACATATTCCTCGATGTTACTAGCATGTTTTCTTACTTTTTATGAGTTCGGGTGAGATATTTCATTACTTGGCCAATATTTTTCACCTTTGGCTAACAAATTTTCATACATTTTATAAGTTTAAACGAGACATCTATAAGTTTGACCGATACTTTTTCCTATTTGGCTAACATGCTTTCCTACGTGGCTAATATTTTTCACATTAGGTTAACACATTTTTCTCCTTTTCATAAGTATGGTTGAGATACTTTTTCACTTGGCCAATATTTTCCCATTAGGTCAACACATTTTCTTACTTCGGTCAACATATTTCATAGTTTAGCCCATAATATTTTTTCCCTTTTTGTTAACACATTTTCCTACTTTTCATAAGTGTGGTGTAAATTTTCTTCACTTGGTCAATATTTTTCTCATTAGGTTAACACATTTTCCTAAGTTTA